>JARJCM010000724.1:0-25848 GCA_029233265.1 Mycena alexandri | reverse complement strand
ACAACCGGACGTCGTTCACGCAAACGGCGGAGATCCAGGCGCGGATGACACTCTGGCGGAGCGCCGCCGATGGGCTCGAGAAGTGGCTGGTTCAACGATTTGAACAAAATGCGCACTTGGGCAAGCTGGGATTCACGGACGTACTGCGCTCGTTAGAGGAGCGACACCCGAGAGACGGCTGCTGCATGATGGATTTGGATTCGAAGACTTATTTGCTATAGATCGTAGACATGTTTATCAAAAGTATTCACCCCACCCCGCACGTTGCGATGTATTCTTATCCGTATTCCTGTACTTGCGCCACGGCGCCAGCTTTTAATTCGAGCTCGATGTGTCTTTCTTGGGTGATCACTCCCTTGTGAAAACCGTCATCAAATCGTCTTCAAATCGTCGGTGCGTGACAAATTGTGACGATCCGTTTTGACTCTCGACTTGCCGCTGGCCACAGTGCTTCCTTCCCGCCGCCACCAACGACGACGAGGAGGACAACGGCGACGACGACGACCGGAAGACGGAAGGCGAGAAGGGCACGTACGCGAGACAATGTCCAAGCTCGCAAAAGACAGTGCCGCGTTCAAAAGCGTGCTAAAGAGACAAGACTATACTTCATGGCATTCTCAGCCTAATTCCACTCCCGCGGCGACTCCTGCTCCCGCTCCGCCTCCGAGCGAAGCAGATCCCGACTTTGTTCCTTCATCATCCAAGAAGAAATCACGACCAAAATCCAGTGGGGTCACACTGGGTGGCTATTTTGCCTGCTGATGAACTGTGTTAGATGTGGTCTGGTCGCAGCCCGCCGATACAGGTTCTGGGAACAATGTCAACACTCAGCTTGTCTATGCCGTCGACTATCTCAAGGTAATTTGCGCGCTTTCGTTTGCTACTCCTAGTCTCAGCGTTATATGTGATGCAGTCGACCCCGAACCCGACTCGTCTCGAGGACATTGCTTTGTTAACGAATACGCCTCTACTTGAAGATCCTGTGCTGCTCGAAAAGTTCAAGGCACACGATCGGATTTTGTACAACCCCAAAACAGATCTTTATTCGTACAAGGTGCGTCGTTCCTCCCTGTGGCGCTTCATTCCTGACTCGTTGTTTGCTAGCATAAATACAACTTTCGAAATAAACCTGCGTTGTTAACGGAAATTCAACGCGCGACCAAGAGCGGTCGGGGGATCCATGTGAAGGCTCTGAAGGAGGCATGGAAGGAAGCGCCGTCTGCTATCGAAGAGCTCGAGGCAGAGGGCGAGGTCCTGGTGACGCGGACGGTCAAGGACGGTCAGTTGCGGATGGTTTTCTGGAATGAGATCAAGCCGAACGAGGACAGCGGAGGAGTACCGGTCGAGAAAGGCGAGCCTCGATATTTCTTTTGTGGTTCGGAGACGTGTGGTTGTTTCCGCCGTCCTCCATGGATACTAACACTGGAAGGATAGAATTCATGGACCTTTGGCATGGTCTGAAACTGCCCGACGATGTCGAGTTGCGCCGAGAGTTGGCAAAGGGTTTGTCGCTATTTCTTTCGCCCGATTAATCTTCTAAGGCAAATTGTAGAGGGCTTGCAGCTGACCGCGGCGGCTCAAGCTCCCGTACGGGCAACGACGAAGAAGAAGGGCAAGCGGGGAGGGGCACCTCGTCAACGCCAAGTCCGCCTCACCAATACACACTTGGCTGGCGACATCGACTTGACGAGGGATTATGCTCCTCCAGGAAAATAGCCGTTCGGACTCATTACTTCCCTGTACTGTACATAGACTACGATACGGAATATATACCTGATTGTCTTCATCGATATGATGTGTATGTCAGCTTTCCTTTTAGGAAAATCCTCTTCCCCTCCACGATAATCGCTTCGAACGACTTCGAAACGCAATTCACACGTCCCCGGAGTGCAAAAGGCACGTCAGAGGTCTCTTCTATCTATTCACCCGTGTCATTAACCGCGGAAAGAGGGAAAAACTATCGTCCACCAAGGCAATTCGCCTCTTTCCTCCTCCTACCACCATGGACGAGCTTTTGCAACACGTCTTGCGCGAACTCTCGTTCGACGGTGATCTTGGTGAGTACATATACGCCATCACATGATGGTCCACGACCTCTTTTCCCACCGTGGACGCGACCTCGTTCGGGTTCGAACCTGGTCGTGCTCCTTTTCCTAGTTTCTTTTTCGGTGCTCATGTTCCCACCTAGGATGTAACGTCTCTCGCCTGCGCGACTTTGTTATCGATTTCTATGCCCACAGCACCAATACGGGTGCTCAGAACCCTGACGACGCTTTTTGTGCGTTCGTGTGGTCGCTTGTCGTCCAACAGCCGACGGTGATCGTCGGCACGGTTCCTGAGGGTGTAACGACCGAGGTCTGGATCGCACCGCAGAACAGCGCGAAGAAAAAGGCCAAGGCAAAGGGCGAAGAGCTTGTCGAAGTCGTTCCCGCAAAACTCGATGTCGTCCCCGACGCGAAGAAGAATAGATCGTTGGATGATCTGAGGCAAGAGTATGGCGACAATTTGAGGCTTGCGGCCAATCCTGAGGCGACTTATGCTGCTATTACGGGTACCCACATTCGAGCACGCTTTTTCCCTTGATTTTAGGAGTCGTCAAACTAATCGATCGTTTACAGTTTCCGAAAATGAGCCCCATGGTTTATTCTGCTCTCCAAATCATCACCCGCGGAAGAGATACCGGCGTCTCCGTCGTCGAACTTGGCCAAAAATCTAAATACGACCAGAAAACTTGTTTTTATCTTGTCAGACAGCTCACCGAGCTCGATCTTGTGTCCGTTTTCTGAATTCTATTTCTAATTTCAAATGCTTACTCACCCCCTTCTACAGCGTCAAAGTACGTCGTGGAGGTGTCGGGAGTCATTTTTGCATACACAAGTACTTCTTCGACCGAAGCGAATCTTGGAAAGCGATCCGAGAGGAAGAAACGCGTGCAGCGGCCGAAGCGCGCCCACAAGCTAGCCCATCGGCGGTGGTCCAGGAAGAAGATGGAATTGTCCCGGAACCTGCGGGACTTCACTTTTCTCCCATCGATGCCCGTCATCTATCCAGCATGCCCCTGGTCAAAGCCCGTATCATTAAATTACTTAAAGCATCCAAGAATTCTATGCACGCATCAAACAATATGCTTATTGCAATTGTGCGTATATTTCTGGGGTTTCTTGCCTTATTTTAACTAACCACGATTTTTAGGGCTTTGCACATCCTACCAAGACCGATCGCCGTTTCTTTGCTTCCCGCACACGCGAACTCGTCGAGCAGCGTATCATTGAGCATGTATTTGTCCCCGTCAAGAGTCGGAAAGGTACCTTGACGAGTGGGGTCCGATGCTTCCGTTTGGTGGCCGCGGCCGACGAAACTGCGACAGACGTCGTAGTTGTTCAACCTGATGATGATCCCTCGGCCGGTAAGTCTTTCCTTTTTATTTTATTCGATTATTAATATGTTTCCCCAACAGAGGAACAAAGCGCAGTCAAAATGAACTTGACGATCCACAAGCAAATTATCTCTCTTATCGAGGAGTCCGGGACGACTGGGATGACCCTTAACGTAAGTTTTATTATTATTATTTCATGTTTTTTTGTGCATCACGGATTGATTCGTTCCGTCACGTCTAGGAACTTACTGCAGCTTTATGCCAATTCGACAGACGTACCATCGAGCTCCTGCTCACCCGCGCCGAGAAGTTTCCTCCCCCTGCACATCTCAGCGACCTCGGAATTGCCGGTCTAATGGAGACTAGCGGCCGTGAACGCCGGAACCGATATTTCACCATTGCATCCTACAAGGCGCTCGTCGCGCAAGAAAACCTTGACAAGACGAGCGCAGGATACACCGACGTGGATCTCAGCGACGTCGGAGGATTCTTCCCCTTTCCGCCCGAAGCATTCTATAAGGACCTGAAGGCTTTGGTCTCACATCAGGACCGCGACGCTAGGCTCACTCGTGCTCCACAAAAGTCAAAGCCAAAGCCGCGCAAGAATCCTCTGCTGGCCGACGGGACCGTGAAGAAGGGGCGGCCGAGGAAGATCAGAGCTGACGGCACTGAGTTCAAGCCAAGGAAACCACGCAAACCCAAGGTCGAAAGTGAGGCTGGCCCTTCGGAACCGAAGAAAGCTCCCCGCAAACGCAAGGCTGAGGATGATGCGACGGCTGGTCCTTCTGAGGCAAAGAAAGCTCCCCCGGCTAAAAAACGACGCCTCAATGCTAAGCAAGGTATTGCACAATTTATTTCCGCTCCTCAAAATTCTAACTTGCTATACCAGATCCTGCCGACGATGCTATAGTAATTGGACCGAACGGAGATGCCCCAGCGGACGCTGTTCCTGTCCCTGCTCCGGAGGATGCGCCCCCGCCAAAGAACCGAGGGCGGCCCTCCAAGAGTGCTTCCGATGATGCGCCTACGGTTCCCAAAAAGCGCGGTCGCGCCAAGAAGGCCGCAGTCAATGACGACGCAGACCTTGATCCCGCCGCCGAGTCGGATGGACCCTCGAAGCGCGCAAGGCTAAAATCTCCGGCACCACCGGCTCCAGATACTCCACCCGCCGATAACATCCCCCCGGTCACCACTCCCTGCTCAGAGCTCGCCGAGTACGCACCAGTCATGGGGATCGAGCCCGCTTACCGTTTTAGACGAGCTCGAAGACGATGTTGAGGATAAACCGGCTGCGGAGATTCCCGAGGATGAAACTGCCGCAGAGTTTCCCGATGACCCTACGAATCCCGCTCCATTCACCCTCCTCACATTCCCCGTACTCGACGACTCCCCTAACCTCGACATTCCTCACACTCCTTCTGATTCAGTCCCCCTTCCCTTTCCTATCGATCCTGCTCTCTCCGATGCACCTCGCCCTGCGTTACCCCAAGTGAGTGAACACGAATCTGAAAGAGGACGCAACCTCTAACACCTGTTTCTAGCGATCATCTAGCCTCTTTGCCGTTGACACTCCGGCAATCAAACAGCCGAAAGTGAACGTTTCTACTCTCCGGCGCGAGAATGAGCTGTACCGCGTCCTTCAGGAGCTCGGAGGAATTTTGAATACACAGACGAAGGACGTCTTCGATGCTCACCAGGCGCTCCTCACCACGTTAGCTCAAGCTGGCGAAATGACGAGCGCGCCGGCTGGAACGAGGCTCGACAGACGTACTGCGACCACGGCGTTCAATAACATGGAGCTCCGCGGAAAGGTCAAGCAGTTGAAGACCACCATCTCTAGTATCACGGGCCTTACCCGTTCTGCTAATCTCGTGTATCTGCCCGATACTGAGGAAGCGAAATTGACGGCCTTCCTTGCCGAGTCAGGGCGCACTACCGTGCAATTTCCGCCCTACGTGCCCAACTCAATCGTGGTCGAGGAACACACGGAGTTCGGTTCGAAGATTGTACGATCCAACAGGCGGGCGAAAGGACTAGCCGCCGCTCAGCTGCTCCAACTTCGACCGCGAGATTCAGGGAAAGGTCGGGTCCCCAATCCGACGCGCGCAGACGAGCTATTTTCGCTCGATGAAGAGACCATTCGCGATGTTTTGTTGACCGAGCGCACTACCCTCGGCCAGATGTATGGCTATATCGTAGGAAAGCTCATTCGCGTACGCGAATTGCATCTTCACACCCTCAACGTGTTCGACGCTGCTTTCGCATGTGAGACTGTAGTTTCGCACGAGAAACGGATCGCCTGTTTTCCGTTCTTCTACAACGACGTTCCCATTGCCCTATACTGCGCCCTCGTCCCCGCGATAGAGGGCAGCGACGACTTATCCCGTCTTTTGGCGACCGAGGCAGGCCGGAACACCCTAGCGAGAAATGTACCCTCTACTCTTCATTCTCTTATCCAAATTGGTCGCACCCGCGGCCGCGGAAGAATCCTCGAATTGCTGGACATTCTTAGGTCCCTTGGTCTCGCGATACCTTTGGAACCGGCCGGTTCCGACCCCGCTTTCGTTACCTGCGCACCCAACGGCAATTTCCCGACGTCCTTCAAAGAGATCACCACGGACGGCTGGGGTGTCAACGTCAACATCCCCGCCCCGCATTATTGGCACTTCACTTCCAACGCACCCGTCTTTCATTTCGCCGAATCAGAAGCGAATCCTCGCCTCTTGCGGCGCATGCCTCTCACCACATCCACTGAGGCCTCAGAGTACTGGGACTATCTTCGGGCAGCTTGCTGCGATACAGAGCTTTCCAGCACTGAGAACTTAGAGGCAACTCCGCAGGACGCGATCATGGCGAAGAAGAAGGCCAAGACTATTCGTCGGCGTGTTTCGTGGACCGACGGCTACTCCTTCACCTGGCACCAAACGTATTATCTCAACCGACAAATACACGGGTCCGTAGGCCATCCTGGTCTATTGCCGACTGGAGCATCCGACGAGCAAGTGCGGAGGCTGTGCTACATCGTCAGTGCACCGGAACCCGCTGTTCGCGAATTCCTTCAGAGCGCTCAGGTTTCAAAGGCCGAGGAACTCGAGAAGGCGACCCACAGGATACAGAGGGAACTGAGAGACAAGGAGATCGACGAGGAAACCAAGGCCTCGCTCGCAGTGAAGGCCGCTGAGGCGAGAGCGAACCGCGAAGCCAAGTGGGAGGGTTTGGTGCAGAAGGTACATCCCGAGCCATTGGGTGACGCCGCTGCGATTCGTCTACGCCGCGTCCGGACCTTATTTTTGCAAGCTACGGGAACACAAACGGCTAAATGGGAACGCGAAATTACTCAAGCCGTGCACGAGGCGGATATGTGCGACCGCTGTGAACGCGCTGTCCACGAAGCGCTTCAGATGGAAACAAGCCCAAACTCAAGCCGGTTGCGCCCCCAGCTCCTGTCCCCCGTGAACCTCCCCAGCGCCGCCTATCGTTTCTAATCCAGTCGAAAAAACCCATCGCGTCTTTGATAGCATCGCAGGATCCCCTCGTGATCGAGAAGACAAGACGTTCCACCAAGCAAAGGCCGCCCCAAGCGAGGAAACTCCCCCCGATGGTCCGTTGTGATAAACAACTTGATCTTTGAAGATAACCTGTTTAAATTAGCGCCTCCGATCGAGAATCCCGGACCCCGGCTCCGATTCCACTGGAACAAGGATTACGAGGAGCTCGCCAAAGATGCGTTTACCGTCATTCATTCTCGCTGCAGGACAAGAGGCAAGGTCGACTATGGCGCGATCAAGCAGGTATTCCCTGGAGTCAACAAGGCGAACGTGCGGAGCCACATGAAAGCGCTGCGGAGAATCCGACTACGGCTGCGTATTTGACGAGCTGGAAGATCACTGGCATGAGCTTTGGATGAAGTACAGAGGCTCAGAGTTCCTTCCGGACCCGGATCCTCTCAGCCTCAAGTTCGATCTCATCGTCCACATCGAGTTCCTTCGAAAACACATTGACAAGAATGCGCTGTATGTTTCATTTTCACCCTGATACATCAATTAATGGTGTTCTAGACGGGTCGGGTTCGTGGAAGAGGCGCAGAAGGTCAAGAACATCATCCCTGCGTCAGTCGAAGAGCTCTTGGATCATTCGATGTCGTCGATCCGCCCGGCGGGACTCCGACATGGGACTTTATGTGGAGCGGCTTCGTCGACGAGAATCGGAGAAGCGAGCGCTACGCCAAGCGTTCACGACACGGCCCGATGAACTTGTTCTAGGAACCGAAAACTCGTCCGATGGGGTCTTGTTGGCGGAATCTGTCTTAAAGGTAATCTTCTGAACATCGCCGGTCAATATATCGCTAAATGCGTTCCATAGATGGCGATGGGAACTGCGCAAGATAGCTACGACGCTGCAGACGCGTCTCGGGCGCTCCATGTTCTTGGTGACCAGGCCGTCAAGCCTGCGCAAAAGAATCTCCTCAGTCGCGGTGTACTTTCTAAACGGTTCAAGATTCCGAATAGTCGTCCTGGACGTCAACTCAAATCTCTGAGGGGTTTGTGATTCCATTTTGGGAAACGCCGGGCCGCTGCTGACCAAGCGCGGCATCACCCGAATATAGCAACCAAAACGCGATCGGCGGTTCAATTCCTCACGACACGTTCCAAGATGCTGCTGCGTTAGGACATCTCAGTTGACGATCAGGCGTGGCGTGAATGGCCACTTCTTTCGACCGACGGGGACACTGCGGCTTTGATACAACTGGTGTCAGACAACAAGGTGCGAAAGGAAGGTTTTATGAATATATTTGGTATGAAAACTCTCTAGGTCGATTTCAAAATCGACACTTCGCAAGCCCAGGCAGCGCGCGTTGCTATTGACTGGAACAGCAAGAAAACTGGTACGAGTCTCAGCTGCTTGTTGCCCGCCCGCGATGTTCTAACAGAAGTGGAACAGACGACGATCACATCGAAACATCCATCCTGGTTCGATTTCATGACATATCCATCCCACAGACGCCTACCCCTGCGCCCACCGTGGCCCTGCCGCCGATGGAGGTCGAAACTGTTGCAGAGCACGGAATGACAGAAGACGGATCCCCTGCGTGTTGCAAACGGGTGAACGAGGACAGTCTTATTGATTGTGCTGCATGCCTCGAAGAGGAATGGGGCACCCTTTATGCGTCTATCGGGAGTAAAGATAGGGACCAGTTCCAGTTGATCCTTGACACAGTCACCGAAAGCGGTGCAAAGGGCATTACGACAAGGGATCTACTGGTGCGTCCACTGTTTCGGGCGATTATTTTGTTCCATGGGCCAAACTGAACTGTGTGTGCAGACAAAGACCAAATTACCCAACGACGCGGTGGTGGCGGCTGTCCGCCAGATTACGGAATGCGCGGTACCTCCGATTTTCTGGGCGGGCTATTCGGCGCTGGTGCTGGTCGCGTCATCATATCTTCGGGCCTGGACGGTGCAGATCTCGGCGGAGCCTATGGCGCGGATTTTCCCGCGAAGATGGATTGACATGACGGGCGCAAAGGTGATGGATCTGTGGGATGCCGCAACTCGAGCTGTGATGGGGGTGCTTGTCTTCCACCCGGGTGTCACTCAGGTCAGTGATGATATGCACCGCTCGGGATGACGCTGATCTAGACCCCAGGCGCAGCTGCGATGGCGACTAAGATCAGTCTACGACCGCCAAGAAGTGAACGAGGTGGTGCGGTATCTTCGGGATGCGGGATTCGTCGCGGTACGGGGGGGGCCACTGCCGGCGGAGGACGAGGAGACAGTCTCGTTGTTTGTGGGCGGACGACACTGGTATCAAGTGTAGAGTAAGCGAACTGTAATTGTAGATTGGTTGTTGGTAGGGTGAAATGAAGCATGGTTGATGGCAACTGAGGCAATTAGCGGCAAACAAGAGTCTCCCTGGAGTCTACCTGAACGACTAAATCTCTCGTTCACTTCACTTTCACCGGCTGGACCGTCCTTGCGGCTCCTTTCCCTCTCCTACCCGCCCAGCGTGAAGGAGGCCCGGTCGTCTCTTCACCTCACACCCTAGCGGTATTTTCACTCTTTTTCAGTCACTTTGTACGCCACACCTTTATTGTCGCTGCAATTGCAGTTTTAACCAACCATTTTCCTCCAGTTTCAACGAAATGCGTGCAAAACAAATTTGGGATGTGCTCCCCTCCCATCCAAGGCAAAGCTTGTGGTAAGTATGCGGCAAATATACCTCAATTTCGCAATTCATCCATCTTTGCGACGTCTAGTGGGAACGCTTCACCTTCTCCAGCTCACCACCGTCTACGTTATCTTCTCGTTAATTCACTTCGCCCTCCAAATCTCCCTGCAAATCCGCGCCTTCACGATCAATGCTAACGCCGCCGCCCTGCTCTATAGCATCGCTCTCCAGGGTAACGCCACCAACTCTAGCTTCCCCACCCTGGCCAAGGACGCTCAAGGCATGGACAACATCCGCATGTGTGCAACTGTCCCAAAGAGTCTTAACACCGACAATTGCACTGTTGTCTGGAATGGCATCCCAAACAACAATACGGTGTTTGGGACTCCCGCTGCCGATTCCTACATGGCCGATGCTGACGCTGCGGGCTGCTAATCCTGCTGCTGCTGGTGCTGCCAATACTTCGTCCCTGCTGAGTTTCAGTTCGGTGCCTGTTTCCAGCGCAGCGTCATCTGTCTCTGCCTCGAGCTCGGCCGTCTCTGCTTCTGCCTCGCCGTCGGCTGTAACACTTGTTATCGTTACCGAAATTGTAACTGCGTCAGCGAGCAGCAAAGCGCTCCCGACGTCCTCTCCCTCCGGCGCGGCAGCAGTCAGACGCCGCAGTGAGTGGCACCTTTTTGATCAGATGTGATTTTCTCATTCAGCGTTCAGGTCATTCCCCAAGCCAAGGTCTTCTCTCTTTCCAATAGCACGGTGCAAGTCAACATCACTGGATTGACTTTCCACGAGTATCCTCTTCTCCTGGACCGTAGCTGCATGTGGTCGCTCAATTGGCCAATATCTGTGTGAGTTTCAGATTTGTATATCCCGAGCACTTCTAAATTGGTCGTGCAGCTTGGACAACACCAAGCGTGAGGATATTGTCTTCATTGCCTTCCAGTTCTGGGTCCTTGGAATGTCGCTGGTGGCTTTGTTGAACGAGTCGATCCCTCATATCATCGCCTCGCTCCTCACCCATACGCTCGCTACTGGTTGGTCCGGCTTCCAGATCGCGAACAACCGCCCTCTTCAAGAAGAATTTTGAGGAGTACATCACCCACGGCGCTTGCGCTGGTCCCGGTGTCCCTTCGCTTCTGCCCAACTACTGGCAGCAGCGTGCAGCCGCAGAGATCCCGACTTTGGCGCTGAATGTTGCTGCCCTGCTCATCTCCTGCGTTCTCACCTGGAAGCTCGTCAAGGTTCGTGTCGTTAAATTCTTCGTTGAGCGGACTTAGACTAAATATCATTCAGTTGTTTGGCTGGCAGACCTTCAGCGTGTCGGCGCGTCGTGTATGTCGACTTTCTCTCCTCTTTCATGTTTTTTTTAACGGCTCTCAGTGACCATCAACCGCGTCTACAAGCTTGTCCTTCTACTTTCCATCACCCCTCCAACTGTCGCTGTTCTTCATGGGCGTTGCTGTTTCGCTTTTCCTCGACCAGCTCTTCAACGGGTGGATTGGACACCTCGCTTGGTACAGCTTGTTGTACAAGATCGGATTCTGTATTACTGGAGTGGTTCGTCCCCTTGCAACCAAAACATTTCACATAGCATTCAAACCAGTTCATTTTTAGTTTTTGATTCCTTGGTTGATGCTGGTAAGTCCGAATTCGCCGATCTCATCTTTGTATCTTTGTGGCTCACTGCCCTTCGTGCCTAGGGTTGGTTCGCTGTTCGACGCGAAATGAGAGTCGGCATGATAGTCTTCCTCGGTCTGTCGATCCTGTATCTCGCCGGCTGGGGAGTGATGTTCCTGTCGACGACGTTCCGATGGACGTTCCGGACCTGGAACTTCTTCGGCATCATAACCAGCGCGTCTGTGTTTTGACCCTGGTGTCGTTCACTCTCGGTGTGATCTGCAGACTCAACTTCGGCAAAGGATTGCTTCGTTATCGTGAGTCGTCAAAATCACACACCGATTTGCCCGGTTGCTCATCACGACCACCGTCAGTTAATGCTCAGGAATCGCTTCCGGGCGATGATTTCGTGCCGATTACTCGCGGCGGAGACGACATGGAGAAAGTGGCATTCCCGTCAAACGAGAAGCCCGTTCCCACCTACTCTGGTCAGTCCGCTTGCAATTTTGTTTCAAAAATCACCGGATTCTAAACCGATCCACGTAGCTACCTTCGGATCTGGATCCGAGGTGCCAGTGCCGTCGCAGATGTTTAGACCGAGCCCCCAACTGGGCCCGCGGTTCTTCAACTCGTCTGCAGAGCCGTTTGAGAGCCGACCAAACTCGAACAATAACTCGCCCATATCGCCTCCGATGGCCGCCCTGACCCGGACGTCATCGAAGGAGTCGTACCAGAGCGCCGCCACTGCCATGCCCAACAAACGCGACAGCGGCCGGAGCCTGGGCAGCCTGAACAGCTACTACGACTACTCATCTGACAATTCACGCCACTTGCGGCAGGATAGCGCGAGCACCACGAA
The DNA here is from genome assembly GCA_029233265.1 of Mycena alexandri. Classification (NCBI taxonomy): domain Eukaryota; kingdom Fungi; phylum Basidiomycota; class Agaricomycetes; order Agaricales; family Mycenaceae; genus Mycena; species Mycena alexandri. Next base: position 13,831 of record JARJCM010000724.1, on the reverse strand, counting down.
CACGATAGGCAACGCCAAGCGATGGGTGATTGACGATTGAGTTTTTACAGTTGGACGATTCGGAGTGTAGGAATTTCTGAGAATTTTATTCTTCTTTCTGGCATACCCCTCTTGTTTCAATATTACACTGTATCGTATATATGGTACGTGCGTCGAGAGCAGCTACTGAATTTGGCGGGCGCGCGAACGTGCATTCGAACAGTCCTACTTCCACAGTTTCAACCGCAATTTCAATTCAACTTATCTGGCCGTAGCTTACATGTATGGTGGAATAAATGTACTGACAAAAGGCTATGGAAGCAAAAGAGGGTATGGGCGGGTGGGTGCGAAAATAGAGGGTTCTGTTGAGGATTTTCGGGAGTGTCGGTGGTGGTGGTTTGAAAGGAGAGAAGGCGCACCGCCACTTGTCACTCCTCTCACAAGACAAACGGATCGACTCGGCAAGCTTGTCTATCCTCCCATCTTGTTCTTAGATTCGTTCCTGTCATATCGTGAAGACAACAGCACTAAGTGTGGGTGTGGGTGGCGCCTTCGCCGGCTCCAGGGCGCAGGGCCGATGGGGTGTCGAAGATGAACCCAAATGAGCAGCCCAGACGAGGCACGCCATCAGTCTCAAAACTATTGCATTGCAATGTCCGTAGGAGGTGCGTGAGGCGGGATAAGCCTTGGGGTATCACAGGGACACAGAGGAACAAAAATGTGATGTTTTCAATTCATACCATCCTTAAATCTTACCACTAAATCTACGTCAAATTTCCACCTAGCCACATAGTTGGTCGATTCTTACCTTTTCATATAATACACGCAAACCTAACTGTGTTTTCCTAGAACAAGCTATGACCTTTGGACAACATAACTAATTGCAGTCAAGCAAGCCAATATAAACTTAGTCGCTCGTACTGCTAAGCAGCATATACAGGTAGCTGCAAATAAGCCTGGAATTATTGGACGAGTATATACCGTATAGACATAAGTTACATATATACTGCTACGTGTTATGTTTTATTGCTGCCTGTGCTTCTGGGGAATTCTACGCTCCGCCCTACGGACCAATTGCCGTAGGATGGATGGTACACTAAGTTGATTCGAAGAAAGGACCTTTTTACGTAATTAGAGCGTAATAGATTGTTGCTATGGCATAATAGTCGTAGCAGCAAAAGCAGCAAATTATCCTTAGTAATAGTGTTGTGCCCTAAAGTGGTGCTTCTACTTCTGCTTCACATTGCCGCTCCGCACTTCGAATACTTCGAAATGGTTTATTGTTTACTAAATTAAATTTAGTAATATTATATGCATAAATTTGTTGGCGTACGCACTGCTTTTTTAGCAACAATTATCTAAAGCTTTAATACCTGGACTTTTTCCAATTGAAAAAGGAATTAAAATTCCTTTACGTGATATACTTTTTTTAGTTCTGCAGCGTAGCCACCCTTCTCCTGTGGGAGCGAAGCTGCGAAGTAGAAGCAGCGAAAAAGCGAAGCAGAAGGTGCTTTTGCCAGTTCATTGCAGCTCTCAAAAAAAAATTTAAAGTTCGTTAAACCGACGGAACGGCGAGCCTAAAATAGTTGCATTAAATCCCCGGTGTCCTTTAATGTAGCCAATGTTTATTTTTTTTTTATTAAGATAAGTATTTGAGCACTACAAATGCGTAGCGCTACGAACCAATTGCAAAGGGAGGGGGGCGTAGCACTACTTATTTTGCCCCCTACGACCATCAAAGGCTACGCTAGTGGGGGTGGGGATATAAAACCCCACCCCCACCCCCTGCTACGCAGAGAGGCATCCTTGTTTTTATGGACCCACCCGTTCCCCCAAGTAGCAATCCTTCCTGCCCGTATGGGATGGCTCTGCTCCGCATCGCAGGCATCCGCAGGCACATAAGGATGGAAGAAGCACAGGCAGCAGACTAGTGGTGGGGGCGCCGCAGGCAAGCAGAATCGGAAATAATAGCTGATCTTTTAATATTCACAGGGACGTAGTAGTGCAGCAATTGCTGAAGAGTAGCGATAGTTTAAATTATTAAATAAAATAATTTTAAGATTTTAGGCATAATGGTCTGCTACGCAAACAACACCTCAACTTATTCCTTCCTCCTTGCTTCGCGCTTTACTGGATACCTAAGCCTAGCAGCACTCTCTATATATGCAAGCAAAAAAAAAAGGTCCAAAGCTCTCAAAGAACCCGAAGAACCCGAAAGGCCGTAGGCGCGCGTAGAGCCGTAGGGAGCTTCGAAAAAGCTGAGCAATTGTTTGCAGTTATCAGGGTAGACGGTACCCAGTACGCACCGTTCCCCCCCCCTACCAGTCTGCTCCGCACCGTATGAAGAAGAAGAGGAGGGGGTGGTTCAGATTTAAGCACCAAGCCAAGTGCAGCCATTTATTGACAGTTGAGCCGAAGTGTATTTTCTCAACATCTTCCAAGTGTAATCTCAACACTCGGTCGAACTGTCTATTTCAAACGCCCTCTCACTGTCTTAATTATTATACATTGGGGTTCAGGTCTGTATATTTTCAACATCCTCTTCCAACCGTAAAACCTTTACAGTTCGCAGCCGTTCAAATCAAACGGCGTGTATGTTTTATTCAAACCACATCGTTTGGACACTTGCGAAGTGTACTGTTAATGCAAAGAATCAACTGCGCTTTTTTAACACCTCTTCTAACGGTGTGCAATCCACAGTGCGCTGGTGATTGAATGAAACAGCGCATCAGGCTTGGGAACTGTTTAAATCCAACACCTCGCTTCCCTGAATTCGTCCGACTATGACCTACATATATTTCGTGAGGAATCTGACTCATGAGTCACTTCATCCTTACAAGGTACCCCCCCTTTGATAAAATGCGTAGCTTTGATAAGGAAAGTTTAATCATTTTGCGACCTCAATATGGGCTCCATTTATTAGAGGTTACAAAGGGCCATGTTCTCCTGCTTCCGCTCATTCTGCTGATATACTTTGTAGAGGAAATGGATGCGAGGTGAACACAGGAGAAGGTTAAAACTTTTTTATCTACTTTTGATGGCGACTTCGGCAGCCTCTCCACCTCAATTCGAAAGCTATGGTTGAGTGAGTTCGCAGGGACCATTCACCACTGCAAAGAGTATACCGACCAACTCCGAGCGGAATCCAGTAAGATTTGAACTCAGAGAAGGTCCATCAACTTTTTCTTATTAAAGGTAGGCAATCGATAGGAGCTGTCGAAGGCACTGAATCGGCAATCAACAATGAGATTGTTGATCTACGCCACCTCCGATGCCGCCCATCCCTTCACCCGTCCCAACCCCAATCTCCCCTTTAGCAACATGGTAAATGTCGTCTCCCGCTCCACAAGACCTCCTTCCGTCAACGACGTAATACGCGCCAAAACCTATGAGCAGCGGGCCCTCCTCGCTCGTGCTCTCTGTGTTCCTTCTGCTCTCGGCCTCTAATCCTTGTGTCAGAGCAATATGAAGGCCAAACTGACGCCCCGACCACTGTCGACGCTCTTGTGTACTCCCACTGCATTATCGCTGCAGTTTCTGATGGTCGTGCATCGACGTCGTTCACCTTGCCCAATTCTCGACAACTTAACTTACAATGAATTGAAAGCCTATTGTGACAAATACTATCCTGGTCAAGCCTTTGGCGCTGGACAGCGTCTCCAGGCCCGAAGAAAGGCTGTCCGTGAGGCCATTGGTTGTAACGCAAATTGTTAGATTTGGAAATGTAAGCTATTTAAGTCGGAGCATATATTCACGGGAATCATGATAGCAGAAGAAGGAATAGATGTTGTACATAAGTCGATCGTGTTAGGGAGATTCATCGGGTGAGGAGGATGATGTTGTTGGGGATGCACGCAGAATGTCGGCGACTTCACTGTTGTGCAAGGCGGCTGCCTCTTGTGCGGCGACGGAGTTGTCGAAATTATTCTCCTCGTCGACCGGCGCTTCCGGATTGTCGTACTCCCAAGTCTCGCGCATACTGCTCAACCACAGATGCTCTTTGAGCTCATCCGCGCCAGGCCGCCGCATTGGATCGATCGTCAGGCACTCCTTGATGAACGCTACTCCGAGGTCGCTGAGTTGACCAGGCTCAGGCAGAGGAGGGTGTTGTGTAGCCAATCCAATGTGGAACATGATTGCCCTGCCCGTCGTTCGTTCGTTAGTTTGCGTTCGAAACATACAATATATTACGTACCATTCATTGTCGAGATTACTCCACGGTTTCTTACCCGTCGCAAACTCAAGAACAACGCATCCCAACGACCAGATATCCATAGCACCGTGTCGCCCGCGCTTCTCGTTCTTGATTATCTCGGGCGACATGTACATTGGCGTTCCGGTAAGACTGTTCTGGTTTACGCCCTTGGCCGGGAAGCCCGGTGCAGCCGGAGTCGCGTCTAATCCGCGTCGTGTGCGCTGGATCGTCCGCTGGTTCTTGGCGAGGATTTTCGCGGCACCGAAATCGACAAATTTGATCACTCCGCGGTGGTCGAGGAGGATATCTGGGAGAAAATTAGAAGATCAATCCACGAAATATGCAAAAACGTACTGTCGGGCTTGATATCGCGGTGGACAATCCCTTGAGCGTGAAGATACCCAATCCCGTCCAACATTTGCATGGTGTAAATCTGTATGATGCTCTCATCCTCGATCCTCCCGTGCTCTAGGAGCGCCGCTAAACTGCCGCCCTGACAAAACTCCTCGAAAATGTACACCTTGTCGCGATGGACCTCGATACCGTAATATTCGACGATATTGGGATGGTGGAGGAGCTCCATTACGCTCAGCTCGTCCTTGATCTGCGCGTACAGGTTGGGCAGGCCGGAGAGCTCCTGGAACTTGATCTCCTTGACGGCCATGACCGTGAGGTTGTCGAGATTGACAGCGGAATACACAGATCCAAAGGCACCGGCGCCGATGAATTTCACCTGCTGCCATCGGATGGAAATGTTGGAGGATGCAGACGCGAGGAATACCAAGGTACGATCCTCGGGCTTCGAGTTATCAAGAACGCGACCCAGCGTCTGATTGTGTTCGGTGGCAATGGCCTCCAAGCGCATGGCTTCGAGCTCTGTCACCCCCTTCGTTACCTTGTCCCAGAACATGCGAGTACCGGCCGTATCGTCGTAGTCTAATAGGTCTCGACTCTCTTCCACCACCGACACTTGCGCCTTGAGCACTGCTGCTTGTCGCTCCTTCTCCTTCTTGGCTTCGATCGTCGAGCGCGCACCAAGAATGTCAAAGTGGTGGATTAGTAGCGTCATGCATTTGGCCACTTTGTGGCGCAGCATCTGAAACTGCTCCTCGGGTAAGTGCTGGATATTCCGCTTGATTCTACCGAAGGTGAATTCTAACGCATTGACGGCCCATTTGAACGTTTTGCGATCAGTGGGATCGCAATCGTCGCAAATAAACGACACCCAGGAGATTGCGTGTTTGATGAGGGCGCGGTCAAACCGAATCATGGACGAGCGCTCCATGAATTTCTGGGCGTGCGTCCCATGGTCTGAGGCAAAAGAATACCAGTTTTCCAGCAGCTCCTGACACCCATCCGAAACGGTGAGCGCACCGCGCACATAATGGACCGAGTTGATGATCGACTCCGCCAACCGGGTAGTCGCACGGCTGATTTTGCGCAACTCGCGATTGACGCCAGGGATGTTTGCCAGCTGCTCCGTACTGCACTTCAAGGTAATTTCGGGCTCGACGGCATCGCCATTTTCGTCCTCGAGGAAGAAAATGTCCATGAACATGTCTTTCGCCACGCTAAGTCGATGTTGTGGGCCATCAGCAATCAGACGGACATGGTTGTCCTTGGGGTCCAGGGCAATCTTGGGGATGTCTAGTCGTTCCTCTGTGTGCCCGTTCCAAAGGAATGGGCTCAGGGGCGAGAGTAGCAAGAGGTATTGTGGATCCTCCTCTTCTTCTCCCGGCAGATACGCTTTACTCCCAACTACGCGGCTCCCATCCTCGTTGAAGATTTCATCGACATCGAAAGCCTCGGTGAGTATCCGTGTAATGTCATCTGGGTGGTCACGAAGGGTGGGGGATGCAACGATGTACGTCGAGTCCTCTTCGTAAGAACGGGTGTAGACGAGAAAGTGTCCGGTTTCAACCAGTGTGCGGATGAAGAGATCCATCCGGACGTCTTCCAGCTCGTACTCGGCAGCATTGCTGAAGCGGTGTGTGAGGTCGCTGGGCGGGAGCATTAGAATGCGTCAAGAACATTATATGTCTGGACCCACCGTGCAAACCGCTGTAGTTTACGATAACGTAGTCTGACGCTGTCGAGGATCTTCCCGTACCAGCTAATCATCTGCTCGTTCGTCATCTGCTCTTTACTCCCGGACTCTATATGCGCCTCGAATGGTGATCGCACTTTCGTGGATTTAGAACGACGAGGCTCGCGGACTTCTTTTCCGGTGGGTACCTGAACCTGCGTGTCGAAGTAGTTGGTAACTCGGACCATGAGTTTGTTGGTCGTGGAACTGTCGACAAATGAACAAGAGAGCGCAGTAAATAATAAAAGCACAAACCACAACTCCTCCCCAATGAGACAAGAACCTCTCGAGACAGTCAAACTGACATCGTTGAAAGTATCCCACTGTGCTTCCAATACATCGGTTTCTTTAAAGTGGATACCCTTGGCTCCACTTTTCAGTTTCCGATGGATGAGCTTAAAGAAAACCTTCATGGACTCCAGGATGGTAGAGTCGTAATCGTCGCTGATGCAACGCGGTAAATTCCAATTGCCGTTAGGGTCCGGTTCCAAGAATGCCTCATATTGTCGTTTCATTAAGCAGGCTAAGCCAATGCTGATTTTGAGGTCCTCGGTCATCTGGTCGATGATGAGGACCTCAGGGTCTTGGAGGTTCTTCCCGTACTCCAGCCGAAGGCGTAAACTAGCTTGTGAAAGTTGGGTGGGGAATGATATGAGGGGAACGAGCTCGAGTTCGAACGTCGGAAGATTCATCTCCTTGAACAGCGACGCGAGAGCCATCTGGGAGTGCCGTGCAGCGACTAGGAAAGCATGCACGGTGACCAAGAACCGCCGTTCGAACATTCTTTGCATGGTTTCCTCTTTCAGCATCCGCTCTGCGAAACTGGAGCCGTCCGCTATGTCGGACGGGCCAGCTCTGATATTTCGCGCGGCGTTGGGACCGATGGGAATTTCAGCGGAAGTATTCCGCTGATTGACGTCCAAGGTTTCACTCCCGGTCCATCGCTGGAGGCGGGCTATTTGGTGACCGACAGACAAGAGGATCGTGGACCAGGTGATGAGGGCATCGCGTCGAGCCGTGAACAAGGATTCCTTGCAAACTGGCCGATCTGCATAGAATGCTTTAAGAGTAGGATATAGGGATTGCACAAAGTCTAAACGGCGGAGGAGAGCGTCGACTTCTTGCATGGCCTCTGCGTGACAAGTGTCGGTAGGGAGACTGAACTTGTGCAGGTCGTCAATGACTGCATCCACGATACGCAGCCTTTGCTCGTCAATCTTCTTCCGCTCTTCGTCTAGCGTCCTTTCATGGAGTTTGGCGCGTATACCTAGCCATATGTCGTTATGGATTTGATCCTTCTCCGAAGTCGTTGACTCGAGGACGGTTGCTATTCGAGTTTTCTCGGTTTTGAGAACGTCTCCTGCCAAGACAGACGCGAGCATGGCACGCCATTGCTCCCTCTCTCCCTGCGATTCGGGACGGCTGGATTCGGATTCGAGGACGAGCGCAGATATATCTGCGGCTGTAAGAAGTATGCGCCTCCTCGTCGCTGTCGCCTGCATCCATGAGTTGACCAAGACCTCGCTGGAAATAATGGCTGTCGGGGTCGGTTCGCGGGTCATCCTGCGAGGATCTGTAGCGCTTGACAAAGTGGGAATAGGCGGTGAGAGATGCGCGGGAAGGTTCAGGTATCGTTCCCCGCCGCGAGTTCATGCGACTGGGGACCGAACGCGTGGTGGTTGGATAGTAAATTCGAGCGGGATGCCTGCTGGGTGCCCATCTCCCACTGGTCATCCTCTTCCTGGTCGAGGTCCGCATCCTCGGCATGCACGTACAATGTGGGCATATGCCGCCTCATTTTCGTCCAAGGAGTCGACTTTCGGATTGGCGATGATGTAAGTACTTAGTCGCACCGGAATCCGGGCCGCTCCCATTGGTGGCGGTACTTCTGCTCTCTTCTGCTTCCGACACTATTTCCAGTTCGTTTTCGAGTTCTCAGACGTATAGAACATGGGTGTTGTTGAAAAGGTCGGTGTCGCATTTCTTCCAATGCAACCAGAATTGACCACCGTACAGATAAAAGAGATTGAGGGTACGCAGGGTTGATCAACGAGAACAAGTCTGAATGTTGGATTCTGTAGAGGAGATGGCTCGTACGCAGAAGAATAAGGCGACGGAATACCATTTGGGTCTCTTGAAGGCAAAATTAGCGCGATACCGGTAAACGCTATTCAAGGCGTCCACGATTCGGCACTTCATCTCATTAAATGACTCCCGCAGGGCGCAACTCCTTGAACCTGCCTCGAAGTCTGGCCCTGCAGGTGTCGGCTTCGATGTCCAAGTACGCAAGTCGGCTCAGGTTTCGCGTCCGTTCTCACTCAACCTACCCAGAAATCGGGGGATGCTAGGGTAGCATTGATTGGGTTCGCCTTGCGGTTTCTCGACGATTCAATATCTGAGCCTTCGCTCAGCTTTCCCTCCGTAGGAAAATCCACACTCCTTAGCAAAACAACACACACAGCATCTGAGGTCGCATCCTACGAGTTCACGTTCGTGAATTCATTTTTTGGGCCAGAACTGTGTGACTAACAATGTCCAGAACCTTGACTGCGATTCTGGAGTGATCGAGTACCAAGGTGCTCGAATTCAACTGCTAGATCTTCCCGGGATCGTCGAGGGTGCTAGTCAAGGTCGCTTTATTTCGCTCCTTCCTTGCTTTGAGCGCTGATCGCCTTTTAGGCAGAGGTCGTGGACGACAAGTCGTTTCGACAGCAAAGACCGCAGACCTTATTCTCATCATGGTGCGCGAGGATGGATGACACTTCTACCGCGGGAGACTAAGCGTTAATTATGCAGCTTGACGCCACAAAGTCTGAAGAGCAAAGGTAAAGATCGCGACATGAAGATTGCTTCACAGTTAACGCCAAATATTAGGAGGCTCTTGGAGATTGAATTGGATGCTGTTGGCATTCGATTAAACAAGCACAAGCCGGATATCGTCTTCAAACGGCGGACAACAGGCGGCGTAAGCACGAGTTTGATTTTGGGGCGTAGAACTTTAACAACCGTTGTTTATGTGCAGATCACGGTTAGAGAACTCGGCTCTAATCACACTGTCCCGAATCCGATTTCTTTGTTCTAGTTCAACTCCACAGTCAAATTAACGCAGACAGATGAGAAGACCATTCGAACCATCTTGGCTGGTTGTAAGTCTAAGCTGTATTATATCAAACTTATATCCACGTTCTTTCAGATAAGCTGCACAATTGCGACGTTATGATTCGAGAAGACGTGAGTCGGTTGCGTCTGCGAATCCTATGCACTGACGTAGGGAATAGATCACAACGGACGATTTCATTGATGTCCTCATCGGTTAGCTTCGATCAGAACGAGGAATAATGTTTTTATAAACCGGTTACCCAGGAACAAGAAAATACATACCGTGTCTATGTTTGTGCGCCGGTCCCCGCAAACTCAGTTCGCTTAATTTCTCGCAGATGTCTACAACAAGATAGACTCCATCAGTCTCGAGCAGATGGACAAGCTCGCTCGTACGCCAAATACAATCGTTATCAGCTGCGAAATGGCGAGTGATTTCAATCCCATGTACCCCCTTTCTTATCCGTCCTTCAGGATCTCAAGTCGAGTCCCAGGCTTCGTAGCCGTTTCTGGGTCGCTGATTCCCTTCTAGCCTAGATTATCTCATCGAGCGAATGTGGGCTGAACTGGCTCTGGTGAAAGTTTACACTAAAAAAACGGTAATGAACCTCCTGAGATACACCGTTTGTTCCTCACCCGTCGTCAGAGGAGCACACCCGGATCTCTCCGACCCTATTTGTCTAAGAAAGGGTGCCACTATCGAGGTGATCGTTCCGTATCCATTTCGAACTTTCATTAAACTTTATTAGGACGTTTGTAATGGCGTCCACAGATCGCTTGCCCCCAACTTTCGGTACGGACTTGTCTGGTGGGTTTATTCAATCTTTCCTGTTTAGATACTGATCAATTTTCAGGGTAAGTCTCACCATCTTGGATAAACGCACAAGCTAATCAAGATGCAGGGGAAATCAAGCAAGTTTTCTCCACACGCGCAGAAGGTTAGTCTCCAGCATCAAGTACAGGATGAAGATGTGGTGTCCAGTAAGTTTGAGTACACCATTTATTCCGATCGCTTATTATTTTCCCAGTTTTCACCAAGTAACGCATCTATGTTTTTGGAGTTGGTTGTATAGTTGGTTGTATTTGTTCCGGTATTGCCTTTTTGAGCTATTTGGATGAGTGCTCCCAAAAAGGAAGTATGATCGAGCTCAATGGACAATCCCGTATGAAGGCTACCAGTATCTAGATCTAACCATAGGTCTCGTCTTTCACCAGCTTATCTGGTGATACCTGTATCTTGAGACCATCGTGAGCAGGCCGAACCCATATCGGCTCGCCTTCACCGATCATTCCTAGCCCTTTCAGCTCGCTCTCCGTCGGGTCGGCCGGAGCATCGCCGCCACCGATCACCTCCCCAATCCTCACATACTCGTCGTGGGCAACCTCGTGCGAGAAACCCAAGAGATATGTCCGCTTTGCGCCGATTCTTCTGGCAGCCTGCACGGATTGTTCCATGCCAAAATGGGACGGGTGGGATCGCAGGTGCAAACAATCTAGGATGCAGACAGGTAACTGTCGTCCAGAGGCCGGAAGAAGCGCTGCCCACGCCTCGTCAGGAATTGCTCCGCAATCTGAGATATAAACAATATCTTCTTGAATCCTGACGAAGATAAATGTTTGTAGTTCGCTCTAGGACAGGGCCGACGAACCTGAATGCGAAACACATATAGGGCATAATAATTTCTTGCACCTCTGAGGCTTTAGTTGCCTCCGGAATCGTTCCGGTAACTTCCTCGACTTTCGTGGTGGCATCTTTCAACGACATATCGGCCACAGCAGTCTCAAGGGAAGCTACTGGTGCTGCGGTCAAAAATAAACGACCGTGGTGCACTAGGAACGGGGTAACCATCACGCCGGTGTCGTTTATCTCGAACGGTGTAGTATTGTTAATGCAAACATGCCACACGAATTCGGGAATCTGTGTTGAGTTAAGTATGCAAGTCGATTTCTGATAGATGGACAAACATCACCGCCGCCGGACGCGAATTCTGAAAAGGCATTTGAGATATAGTTTACAGCGGCCGGGGCAACACTTGAAAACGCACCTTTGGACACGAGATATGGAAACATTCGCTTTATGTCTTCGTAGGTTGCTTGTGAGACATAGAGGTCTATGTGGGATTGAATCCTGCTGCTTAATGTCCAAGCTATGTGGCATTAGCCCAGCCTTGTTTCAAACGGGTGTTGAATAAATCCTACCTCGAAGGTCATCTAACCCGTTTATCGCTACCGCGGCGTGTTAGCGATTGTGCGGGAGAACAGTTCATCATTCTAACCATCGGCATGCGCGTGGGTGATGAGAACTGAAAACAGTATTAATACCAACGCTAAACAAAGCACAGGAAATTCACCTGCGTCGATTTTCCTCAAGGCGTACTTGGGAAACCATTCCAACGCCGCGGCTAGGCAGGGATTAACTAGATTCCGCGGGCAGTATATTAAATGACATACCTTGAAAATTTTTGCCGCAGTCAATTAAAACAGAGCTATAGTAGATACCATTAATCAACGCACTGCTGGGAGACAATGAACTCACTTACACGCTGCCTTCTTTGCCCGGCATTCGGACAACAACGCTCGTGTTCCGGCGTATATTCTTCCTCCCCTCGGCGCTCCCATCTATCGTGGACAAGCACGTCCGGCATGGTGGGCGGTTGGAAGAGCCGGGGATCGCGTGCGCTGTTACGCAGTCTAGAATTTCCAGCAACGGATGAGGCGAGTGAAATCAACGAGGGAGCGGAGTGTATTGACCGATGTGCGGGACGCTGCTGGACGTTCCCGTGCCTGAGGTGTGTTAAATCGTCGACTGATCGCTCGAGGAGACGTACCCAGAAATACGACCGACGGGTTGGGAAGACATGTCTAAGCGATAGAGAGGCAGTGCTCGGTTCATCGGTCCGACTTTGATCGGTCTTTCGAAATAATTCGAGTGTATACCAAGGGGTGATCACTGTCGCTTCCGCGGAAATCCACTATTGCAGTATGTTCGTGTTTGTATGCAGTATGTTCATATTTGGCATTGGCATTGATGGACCATCAAACACGCTAATTAAGCCTCGCGTTTGCCTCGCGGCTTCGATGAGGGTGTGTAAAACATATCTTGCTACTACCATGACCTCCCAGGAGGATATATATGACTCGTACATTGTCCCCTCTTCAGATGCGGGTGAAGATTATGAACAACTGCCGTCTCAGGCTCAAGAAGCATTCCGCACAGAGCAACGGCGTAAAGCGCGCGCCGAGGCTCAGCGAGAGGAGATGCAGCAAAGTCCACGAAGGACCCCTCGGGAGGAAGCTGTTCATACCAATGAGAGAATAGCCCAGTGAGCTTTTTACAAATGGCTGAATCTGAATTGTTTTGGTGAACTCAGACAGTCCCTATGAACCCCTTGGTGCGTTAGACTCCCAGACCGACTCCCAGACTTGGTTTGATAATCTCCCTGGGCATGAATCCCAGGATGGAGACGGTCTTACCTCCCAACCCATTAAGCTGATACCGAGTACGTCCTAAATTTGGTGCTATATTTTGCAGTTCTTTATCACACTTAGAACATGAACCATCAGAGGATCCACTTCCTTACGATGAAGTGTATGCTCGTTGGCTTAATGCAGAACACAAATTGAAGAATGCAAACAAACAGCTTGAGGAGCAGCACCACAAAATAATTTTAGTGTAACCATGACGGGTTCAGGTTGAATATGTGCCCTTGGAGGCATTTGGGAGGGAAGAAGAGGGGGGAATCACTTCTTTTTGGACGACACCCTTTATCTGAGCTTTCTACATCATAATACGCGACTTCTATTGCGTCCCATGTCTAATTAGAAGGCGCTGGACGCGTTCCGGATAGCCCCCGGACCGTAGCCGGGATCATCAGGGCGCCAGCCAAAACGAACATACTGCAAGGGTCTATTTCCGCGGAAGTGATGCTGATCGCCCTTGTGTATACAGTACATGCGGGCATGAAAAAACATAGAGTAGAAGGTATACTGTAGCATATGACAGCGGAAAAACTAGCGCGCTTCAAATGAGAGTGAGGCAATGGGCAAGTTGAATTTGCAGTTCAACTCTCTGAGTCCGACTCGAGTAGCATGATTGCGCATTCTTGCAGTTCCGCCTCCAACTCTGAGTCGGAGTCGTCCCAAACCGTGTCTTCGGACGGCCACGGCGAAGCACATCGAAACACATCCGACTCCATATCCCGGAAGGAACACGAGGATGTAGAACGAGATAGAATGGATGATTCAAATGCTTCTTCTTTCACGAATGATTTGTTTTGTGGAGGTATATATCGCTAAAATGCGAACTAAGCTGACTTGTATCATCCAAGTGGACATTACTGACCAGTTCAAGCATACTGCAGGATGATTCCGAGCTGGGTGAGGGCGGAGAACGCGGCCATGGGACCCTCTGATCGAAGCGGTCGATTGGAAGGGATGCCGCCTCGTCGTCCCCCGAAAACTCAGCTCTCTTC
>JARJCM010000723.1:0-25987 GCA_029233265.1 Mycena alexandri | reverse complement strand
TCCTAATCAACAGACTACAACATGCGAGGTACGAGCGTAATTCTGTTGTAGCGTCTGTCTACGAGAGACTAAGCATTCGTGATTTGACCGTCTCTCATCTTATCTCGTGTAGACCCCCATATATTCGCTTGAGTCTGCAGTCTTCCGTCGCCGCAATACCCATACAATGCCGTATGATTGCTTCGTGCATTTCACGGTATGAACTGCAGGAAAATTTGAATGGGACTCAAGTGTTAATCAATGCCGACATCCAAGTATGCTGTATCAGATTTATAGAGCATTCAATTTCGTTAGCGCTGTGAAAGTCCACAGGGCCCGAATATTTGTTGCTTGAGCTGTGCGAAGGTGAATCTCCAAGGGGTAGTTGAAAATACTCACGACGACACAACATACCGCATACCTGAAGTCAAACAAGTGTTGGGAATTAAATGGGTCGAACATGGGACTTTATGTTCAAACACTGATGTCGAATGAGCCAATGAACGCAGCCAAATAAAGGGAGAATATTCCATGCATCACCTCCAACTTCACCATTGACGCGAGGGATCTGACCGAGCAGGAACGGTGGTTGAATATGATTGAACTACAGTCTGTCAAACAAGCTCGGAACGAATCCACGGACATTATTACCAGGCACACTTTAATGCCCTCTCAAATGGATACAGTAACCTTGGCCGATGTTGAGTCAGGTTGAGGTGGAATAGTGCAATGAGGGTCGGTTCGTGAGAAACTCGAAATTTGATGACAACAGCATCCACTCTAGATCTGCGGAGGGTACTGGTGGGAATTCTCTGATAACAGTTTGAGGGTCCTCTTGAGATGTTGTATGATGCTCTCAAATTTCCTCGGGTAGGTTTATTATTACCCAAGCGGCCACACAACTTAGGTTGGTGCAGATCCAATTTACATAAATTTGAAAGACAAAATATTGATTTCTAACCAATGCTCAACGAAGACCAATTGGAAGGATGAGTAGGAGAAATAGTGGGAAAGATCTCGGCTCGCCAAGGGCCGAGCGCGCTTCCGGGTTAGAAAACCGTGCTTACATTTTGTACCAGTAGCATACATGAGTACTAGTGTTTATAACAGGTTTGGCTTTTTATTTGCCCAGGCTGATATCATGATCCATCTACCTGGCTCTCACAAAGTTCCGAGGGTTATTCTGGCTAGTTTTGAATTTGCGCGGCAAGTTCAATGCCGCAAAGCGGACGTAACCGATCAGCCGAAGAGGCGCGGCCGGCCGTCTAACGGCTTGCTGGCCTCGGACATCATTCCGTCGTACTTCTCGCTGTCATGCCGGCATGACACAATAATAAGTAACACCAGTGTGCACCAGTGTGCACCAGGAGCACGTAGGAGCACGTAGGACCCCTGAAATACCCCAATAGGCCAGGGACCCCGTCCCGACAAAAATTCGAGTTTTTGAGCTCCAAACCCAGGTCCAATCCCGACAAAAACCGGGGGTTTGGGCGAAAAATACCAGGTCCCGTCCCGACAAAAAGGTCCACTCTTGGCCAACTTTGAGGACAAGTTTTGTCGGGGTTTTGAACCGAAACTTGCGGAAACCACTGTTTCAGGACGAGAAACGCGGGAAATTTAAACCGCGCAGAAAGGACAGCCGAAGAAAATTTTCGTGATTTTCGAGCTCGTGGGAGTGAAAAATTACCTTTTCGAGGCTCTTACGGCATCCTCGGCTAGGTCCAGTCCCGACAAAATCGACCCAAACCCGCCAAAAGTTGTCCCGACAAAAACTGGCGGATTTTGGAGTTTCTGGACCTGGCCTACAAGGGTATTTTCAGGGGTCCTGAGCACGTCCTCGACTAGTACTGCCGGTAGGTCCGATGCCGTACACTCAGTATAGGATTCACTTGTTGGCATCATATTTGCGCCGCCTCAGTTGATGAATTTTTAAATGTCCGCGCGTTTCGCCCTTCAGCGCCTTGCCCGTCGTCAGCACCTTGTTCTTTCCCCCCATCCCGTCATGGTCTTCCGCAATGTGGGTGCGGTCCGGACGTTCTGTTGGATCCTCTTAACCGCCCTCCCCACCCTCGCCTTCCCCACCCAGGGCGCCGCAACATGGATGGCGCCGGCAGCAAACGCCATCGTTGCTGAGTGCTACCCACTCTCGATCCAGTTTGCGAGTCCCGTTCCTGCGCACAACATTTCTTTCTATTACTACTACGGCGCGCAAACGGTGGCAGCAGAGACCTACATACCCATCACAGTTTGGCCGCAGTCGCAGTGGGTGGACGCAAATACCTTGTACAAGGTCGACGTCGCGTCTGTACCTGTTGCTGCGGGTACAATGATGGCGCTAAATGTCCAAAACTACGACTCGACGTTGTCTTGGGTCCACGCGATTGTTGTTCAACCGAACACCGACAACTCTTGCATCACGTCGGTGAAACAGCAGGGAATTCCCGACTACAATCACTACCCTGTGACGCCAATTACTACGACCGTCTCGCCCGTGGTCGCCACGCCTGCCACGCCGCCCTCTTCGTCTCCATCTGTGCCCGTCGCGCCAACCAAAGGCACTCCCTCCGACAGCACCACCCCAAAGACGCCGGCCGCTCCATCGTCTGCATTACACACAGCGAGCGCGCCCAGCGCCACGGCATCCGCCCCCGTCACACCCCCGACCACAAACCCTTCCTCGCCGACCTCTGTACCAGATGGCGCGGGTGCACCATCCACCGACCCTGCCCTTCGAAATGGTGCCGCCAAGGGCACAACCGACCACACCCCAATAATCGCCGGCGTGACCGTCGGGGGGCTCGTTCTTCTCGTTCTCGCGGGCGCCATCTCGATTTGGTGCATGCGTCGTCGAAGGAGGCAGCACACGGCGATGATGGAGAAGCGCGTTTCATTGGTGGAGCCGTACGGCGCCTCCCGCTCTGTGCCACGCTTCCGACCTGCGCCGATCCAAGAGGTCGACGGCGGCGACTTCATGGAGCCCGACCGCCTCCCACCGCAGTACGATGATATCCCGCGCGCCCCAGCTTCGTACTCGAGGACGGAGAGTACCACCGACATAAATCCGGTCCAAGCAACGAGAAGCGTACGACGATATCTCGCGTCTTCGTCCGCGGTGACGGAGAGTACCACCCACATCAATCCTAGTCCCAGTTCCGAGAAGCGGGTGTAACATGTTCGGCGGGTTTTTGGCTTCCCTTTATCGGGGTATGCAAGGGCTGGTCTTGCTGGCCGCTTTGTGGATCTGTACTTCTTATCTCATCTCATCACTGCTACACGCACCTCACCCTTTCCTTGATAGCTACACGCACCGCCGCTCTTTTAGCACTCTATTGCAGTTCACATATATTTTTTGTACTCATCGCATGTAGTACTTTATACACACCTCCCGGTGGGCTCACCAGTCCTACAACTATCTGACGAACCCTCGCCGAATGCCTTTGTGGGGCAGGCACTCGCGTTGACTCTTTCCCGTCTGAAAGGGATGGCCGCCATCCCTGCGGCCATCGAGTAGTACTCGCTGCTAGATGCAATCCTTTTCTTCCGGACCCCAAATGTCACCTTCGTAGACCTTAACCAAACGGCTTGCTACCACATGGCTGCGGCCCTCATCAGCGTTCCAGATAAGCAAATGCTACCCCCGGGCCCGGTTTACATTGAGCTTTCTCTTCGAAGCCCGAGGTCAACTTGTTGGATTGGCTGAACCTTGTGTACAAGATAAGTTGTCCCAAATTGCCGGGCAACTGGAGACGCAAGCATTGCCAGGTGGGTTTGGATTCTCGAAGACTAGGGGATGCCGCAGAATTTCCGTGTGCCACGTATACAGGATTTAGGAGTGTCTTGGGAGTGTCGGCGGTTGGTCGGGACTCGCCGGCGCCAGCCTTGCGCCAGCCACTAGAATATAAGCTCCAAATTGGCCAATCCGATAAAGGCGAGCCAGGGGCTGAGGGGTTGAACTGGTGAGAATGGACTGGTGAGAATGGACTACAGGGGATATACTTGAGATATAGAGTATTTTGATGGTCTAACAATACGTATGCGTGAAAGAACTTCAAAGAAGATGAACCGGTTTAGCAATGCCGCTGATCGGCGCAGAATATTGACCGAAAGGTTGATGCGATGATGGCGGCATTTGCAAAGTTCAATCTGAAGAATCGGATTCTTAGCTGGGTCGTTCCGCGCGGGAGAATTGCTGTGGTGTTCGGTTGAGATCATTTCGTTGTGAACCATCGGACAAGGCGAATCTAAAGTCAGTCACTATTTAGATCTATATATAATTTTATTTTTTCGACTATCTTAAAATTTTATCGAGTCTGACTACGGGAGACTAGATGGGATTTACAAACATGCAAGTCGGCGGTCTGTTGGAGCTTGAGATTGATTGATCAAAGTGAGGGAGATTTTCGTACCCCAGATTGGCCGCGGATCTCTGTCGACCAAAAGCTTTATCCTGTTCTTCATTTCGATGCACCGTCGGAGTGCTGTGCTGCTGCTCAGACGCATAGCCTGGCAGACGACAAAAGATGAGCCTCATGCATCAGCAGATCGAGAATATCGGTCATTTTTGAACCCCAGAAATAACTCAGGTCAGAGGTGGAGACCTCCGATTGTGGGGCGGCGTTAATGAGGATGAGTTTGACTGCTTCTTATCCAGGATGGGCTGAGTGCAACGGCGTATTTGAGTATGCCCGGAGTGGGCACAGACCAATTCCACGCACAAAATGTGTCATCTCCGTTGGGTTGCAGAATGCGGATTACCGTACTCCGAGGGCGAG
Organism: Mycena alexandri; assembly: GCA_029233265.1. NCBI lineage: Eukaryota > Fungi > Basidiomycota > Agaricomycetes > Agaricales > Mycenaceae > Mycena > Mycena alexandri. The sequence continues at coordinate 21,236 of JARJCM010000723.1, read as the reverse complement.
CCGGAGAAATATTCCAAGGACACGAGACAACATTGCAACTCGTCTCCGGGGAACAGTCCAATCTTTCTGCGATAATGAATACAACTTGGAATATACAGCCCGATTATTGGGATCAGCGCCCATTTTGAGACGACTTGGGCTCACCGGCGAGATGTTTGATGATGGGAGGCGGAAGTGTCAGATTAGGCGCGAAGAACATGATCACTTGATTTAGGATAGTTCTCTGTGGGTCCACCTCATGAGCACGAGGAGGTTGCTCTATTAAATTGAGGTCCTACAGTGATTGAGCTCTGACAGGTTCTATTGTCCCCCAAGTCAGCAAGCGCTTGTTCAGTTCAGTGGCGCTGTGCTAGCCACGAGGGCACTCTTGTTCAAATTCAACGGTAGCGAGACAATGGACATTGTGACGCAGCGACGAGTGTATTCGCCGCCACAGGGACAGGAAAACAAGGGAAAGAGAACAAGGCGTTCGTGGTCGGGCCGCATTACCCGATGTCAGACGGCGTGCAAAATATTTGATCCAGTGATACTTCCACACCCAAGGTTGTTCAAACGGAACGATTTTTTTTTCTCGTTTGGACAACGGTTTCCGGAGACAAAACCACATCGCAAGGCCAAATCTAGTCTAGCCGAGGAGGAGTGCAGCGTTTTAGCGTGAGGCATTCGTAGCTCACGGCATAGCATTTAACCGATCTTCACTCTATTTCAGGGACTATGTGAAGATGGACGGCGTGACTTTTCACCCTGTTACGGAAGAGGTATTGAATCAATCAAGTGAATCCTGTGCTTCCTGAGATGGTCGTTTTTTGCCAATTGCAGCAACTGAGGAGCCCGCAGCGGAAGTCAGCGTCGCCCAATTCTTGAATTCAACTGAGATGGACATGCAGCTGGGAGTCCGTAAGGGATGTTGTTCGCTAGTGTTACAGCCCCGTTGAGAACAAGGTCATCAGTAACGGAGGACGGTAACAATAGTTATTGGTGTTGGTGGGTCCATGTTTTCCAACTGAATGCCGATCTATCCGAAAGTCTGGTTTTGAGGCGCCTTAAATTCGTGGGTTGCCCTTCTTCTAGAACCAGACGTGCCCGCGACTTTGTCCACTCCCTCCCACCGACACTCGCATACTCAGTAATGTATTATTCGCCACCAGCCCAAGCAATCGTCCACAGGTTGGATCGCTGGCCAGCTGCGCCGCATAATACTTTCCCGGGGGCGACAAATGGGGCGAGATTGCGGCTGTTTGATGACGCACCCACACACGATTACCACCTCCATGCAAGCCATCTCTTCCGCGACCACCATTCCTCTGGTAGTCAACCTGTCTTGAGGCCCCCCAGACAAGAGTGCAATCCTCCTTGGACACCTTTCGCTCCCCATGTGCAACCCTATCAACCTCTACCGGCCGAACTCGAGGTGTGCCCACACGACTTTCCGATGGACCCACGCTCAATTAATGAGTTTTGCCCCAGCCTCCATCACAGTATGGAGCCTTTGTGGAAACCCCAAACTACTATGAGCCGGCCTTCGGCACCACTGGGGGGGACGAACAAGACGACGTGTCGTTTGATATTGCGACGTTGGCGGACCAGTACCTCGACCTTTCAGAGCACTGTCCGCTCCCCACGATAACGCGGTCAGTCTCTCCATCCACGACGGACACCTCCGACGTTCCCGACGTGGACCGACGAGCAGCCAAGCGGAGACGCATCGCAGACGTTAGTCACCCTCGGCCACTGCGAACTTCGCGAGATCCCCACTGACAATATTCGCAGTGGGACTTTCTTCGTGCCCCAGCGTCCGACGATGGATGGAGCGACGGAGCCAGCAACGCAGGCGGGGAGCGTATCGGTCTTTCGCCATTCTATCATTCCCCGCCACCCACGCATGAGCCCCACGTCGCTTCCGGCATCCGTCTGGGCCACAGCGCTGGCCGAAAGTCCGCCCAGCAAGGGCCACCGCCTTTGAAGTTCACCGAGGCGCGCAAGGACGGCAAGTCAAGACGACAGAAACTGGCCTGCCTATTTTGCCGTTCAAGGTAAGCCCTCCGAGACTGACGCTACCATTGGGCTCATTCCCCGTCGTTTGTCAGGAAGATTGCATGTGGTGGTCCCCCGGATGACTCGAGCGACACGACATGCAAGTGAGTAAATTTTTGTCTCTACCGCATTACCGACTCATTAATGTCACCACCAGTCAGTGTACGCGACGCGGGCGCCCGTGTGAGTATCCTAAAGAGTCAAGACGGGGACAGCATTCGCGCATCAAGAGCCTTGCTCGGAGAGCACAGGTCGCGCACAACCTTAGTTTGGGAATGCTGCTACCGGTCTTGAATTGAGTCTTGAAACGCAATAAATTACTTCGACTCACGACGGTTCGCGTCTTGGGCAATTGCGTCGATGCGGCCATTATCTCTGTAGCTGTAATCTGTACGCTTCCGAAATAATGACTTGGATCAAATTTGGCATCTTACCATATCAGGAAATTGAGTCAGTCAGAATCTTCGAGATAGCCCGAGACAGGACACCCGGGAGGCGACAACAAGTGACTCGGAAATGTGCTATATAAACCGCCTATCGTCAGCTGGAGTGCCAAAACCATCTTCGGGCAGAAAACCCACCAAGTCATGACGCGCTCTGAACTCTCCGTACATTCACCCCGCGTTGTCCGCAAGGTATTTACAGATGGATTCACGACGACACCTATTGCTGACCGCACTCTAGGCCTTCCGCGCACAGGCAAACAGCGCCGGATTAACATACCGCGCAGCAATCGCTGCGACGAAGAAACGAGAAGAGGAGGAAGGCAAGAAGGTGGAGAAGCCTGTGGGTATCATACGACGAAACCCCGGCCGGATGGACGGCGTGCAGTGGAACGGCGACTCTTTTGTGTGCGCTCGCCAGGTGGATGGCGATGGGTTCCGCCCGAGCGAAGCTGGGACCTGGGATCAAGAGGAGCACGACACCTCGGCCGACGACCGGCGGCCACCAACTGAGCCTATTGTGGTGTCCCTGCTTGACATTGCTCGGCCAGCGAAGCGAAGAGGTGTGTCGCCATCTGTGCCTTATGGTGCCAGAATATTGACGAGTATATACCAGGCGTCGCCAAGAAATATGTGGTACTCCCAACAATACGCCGCGTCATGGACCTAGAGGACGACACACAAAGCGAGCAGTGGGAGCAGTGGGAGGCGGGGAGCGACGCATGGGATGTCCAGAGCGAGCAGTGGGAGACCCAGAGTGAGCAATGGGAGATCCCGGGAGGCGATTATGGGGCGGAGGAGTGGGAAGAGCTGTACGGCGAGAAGTCTGAGCAGGCCACTCGATCATATTCCTCAGCTCTTCGCGCAGATGAGCGATAACTACTTTGTCAACAAAGCGTTCAGATGAAGGAATACTATTTTTTTTCTTGCACGGAACGATTCTTGCGCAGGACAGCGACGTCGGACCGACAGAGACACCATGCGAGAAGACTGCAGGCCCGATGCTCCGAAGCTGAGCCATTTTCGCAACCCGCCCAAGATCGCTCTGTTTGGGGAGGGAGATCCAATAGATTGCGTCCTCTGCAGGCGGTCCAGGATGCACTGGACGAAAAAGCTGAGGGCTCGAAGTATTCCTGGAATGATTCGCGTTTTTGTGGATAGAACAACCCTGCCCAGAGGCGCACAGGGATGCATCTCATTTTGAAGAGCGGGGAGTGCAGCATGGGCCTCGAACCACGCGTCTCTCGAAGATAAGAGCTGCGTTGACACAATATCCGCCCGGAAGCCCAGAAAGGTGATTGCCATTCTTGGTATTCGTCGCGAAGCATCGGAAAGAAATATCGTTGCCCAAGGTGATAGTAATGATAAGACATTCAGGCGGCACGTAAATCGAACCGTTAATGCAATAGGAAGCAGGAGGTGAGGAATGAGATACGCAGGGCCGAAATAGGATTCAAAGCCCGAGTAACAGAAGAGTAGGAGTAGCATCAGCCAGGGTCTTAGTGGAAGCCTTGAGTGCGAAAGAAAAAAAGAAACCGAGGGACGACGCGCGGAAGGACTTGACATCAGTGCAAAGTTGCTCGTCCGGCATCGTCTGCTAAGTACGTTGGTTCGTCGCTTTCCGTGTCATCCCAAGTGCTCCCAGAAGACTTTTCAGAGATCCAGTAAATCGAAGGATTAGTCTGTTTTCTCTTGCCATGATTTGATTAGAAGGGAAACATCAGTAAAAGAACCAAGGAGTAGAGGAAGCAATAAGGTGACCAGGAACAAGCGGGGGTCTTCCAACCGACTTGGATCGTGATAATAGCAAAATATTGATAATCCATTCAGTGTCAGACATAAAATGCCGATTTTGTGGACCAATTGTGGACAGATTTTCCGAAGGCAAAGTGGTAGCCACTGGCAGGCGGAAAGTGAAGGTGATTCTTGCCACCAAGTCTGCTACTTTAGAGTTAAGCCTTTCCGGCGCTTTCGAGAGGTCCAATAACGGGGGTCGACGCGGAAGAGAAGACAATTTTCAAACTCCGCTCATTATCAAATCAGTCACCTCACAAGATGTGACACAGTGACACGCACCTGGCCTCTCAAGGGGCTCACACACCCAATAAGGCAAAATCTCCCCATATGGGAAAAATGTATCCAAATCTAAATAAATCAGTAGCAAAAATTACAAAAAGAAATCAAAGTCTTTTAGCTAAAGCGGAAAGAGCCAACTGAAGTACTGTAAATCAGAAGCACTTTCAGTGGCTTTTGAATTTGTTGTAAATCAACCTGAGCTGAAAGGGTGGCTGAAAGAATCTTTTTCAGTGATGCTTTCACCTGCATTGGATTTCTTTTGTTTCACCGGAAGTCAGCTGAAAAGAAAGGAAGTCTGTTGTTTGTTTCCTTTCTTTCAGCTGACTTCCGCTGAAAGAAAAGAAAGACAATGCAGGTGAAAGCACAACTGAAAGTGATTATTTCACGCACCATTTCAGCTCGTGCAGATTTACAACAAACTCACAACCATTGAAAAGTGCCTTGGATTTACAGTACTTCAGTTGCCTCTTTCCGCCACAGCCAAAAGACTTCAAATTCATTTATTTTTTTGTTGTTCTGAATTATATACATTTGGATACTTTTCCCATATGGGGAGATTTACCTTATTGGGTGTGTCATCGGCAAGCGGCATCAAAGATCGACCCATGTCTGGATGTTCGCGTTTGGCAACAACATTGATCCCCCTGACGGGCTCACGATGGACCTTCTTCTCCTCGTCGTAGTCAGTCTGAAGCTTTGCGCCATCAGACATTGTCATCTCTCGGGGCTCCGACGTTGCTACCACTTTTGGGGGCACGGGGAGCGTCAGAGTGGACTTGGGTGTCATAGACCCACTTAGCAGACTATTTATTACCTCCCTGGCCATCTTAATACCTAAATAAAACATTCACCCGCTCGCGGTGTGTCCTTCTATCTCATTTATCACCCCTCCACCCATTGGACGAGGTATCTTGCGCGCGCTGGTCTTCACGGCGCTTCCGCGTGAGCCCGTCAGGGGGATCATTGTTGTTGCCAAACACGAACATCCAGACATGGGTCGATCTTTGATGCCGCTTGCCGATGAGCCCCTTGTGGCCTCTCTCTTTGTTCCACGATCTTCAAAATTCAGGCTGATTTAAACTGTATGGATGGTCAACTTTCGTCAACGATCTTCCACGCTTAGAACGCGAGATCAGAGGCCGAAATCTTGATTCAAGTTTACCACATGCGGCAGGATCTTCAAACTTGGAATGCGCCCCAGACCACGATCAAAGAAATCATAAGTACTCCCGAGTCGGTCAATACTACAAGCTCAAGATCATGCTAGACTGGTCTGGTCGCAGCCTGACTTTAAAAATTACATCTACCTTCCTCCCAAAATTCAATCGTCGGGATGGTCCGTACCTTCCATCCCCCTCACATTAACTTGAAGGCAAACGCGTCCACAGACTACCATTGAACACCGAGGAAACCAAGCGACGCGGCCTGCATTGCTCCGACGCTCGGCTTCCCGACGTTTACGGCGCCTGCGATCATCAATGTGCATCATATTCAAACTTTCGCTCGAGAGTCGTGTTCCTGCGCCGTCGCGCTGTCTGTCCATCTCTCCTGTCTCAGTTGCATCTCTTTGATTTCTGTATCTGCCAGCCAATTTGACTTCCTTCGCCGCGGTGCCTTCGGGAACGGGATTCGGGGCCATAGGCTTTCCTCGGTTGTCGCTAAGCCCGAGCCAATACTCAGCCTTGCGCACCCACCGGCGAGTGAAATTCGGAGCCGCCTACCCTACCTACGGCCTCCTTCAATAACGGACTCTGAAATCAAGTTCTGCCGACGAAGTGGATGGGGAAATTTGGGCTGCAGCTTCTTGGCCTCCTTGGTCTTGCAAACGCGTTGGTTTCGTCAACGCCTTGAACGGCGGCCAGTCACGTGTGCCAAGACGCGTCTTCCAAGCAAAGCAAGCGCGAACAAATTGAAACGACCAGGAGTCTTCTCGTTGATTTCACAAACAACTGGCCTGGCCTGGCCCACATGGAAGGCAACTTAACAACTCACCCGTCCTTCGCGGGAAGCACAGATACCGCCTGAGCAACCGTTCAGGCTTCCACAATGCTATCTCATGCTAACACCTTCAACCCAGATCTTCAATTGCATCATCTAATCTACATTGGAATGTACATACAAACTAGGTCGACTTGGGAATTCGTACAATGCATCTAATAACTTTATGCACGCGTGGATGGGCGTTCAGGTCCGTAATCGTCTTCGTGAGTGTTCGTAAAAAAAAGTAAAATGCCCCGCATTCGTAACGCACAGAATCATACCGGGGTTTTGAAAACGAGCGTAGCGACGTCGGAAGCGACGCCATCTTTTGCAGGCGCCATCTCAATGCCGACAAGGCGCGTGCGGCCGTCGAGCCAATCGATGCGGCGCACGCCCGTCTCCCACCCACCGCCCAGCTTGATGCACCGCTGCTCGTACGCTCGCGAGATCTTCCGCTGTGCGCGGCTCCGGTGCCCGAGGCGCGCCCACTCGTCTTCGGTGACGCACTCCGTAAGCGTGTCGTACAGCGCGAACAGCACATCGACGTTCGTCACCGGGCGTCGGCGCGTAAAAGGGAAGCGTGTCGATTTTGCGGGTGCTGCGCCGGACGCGTTGGGGCGGACGATGACTTCCCAGGGAAGCAGATCGCACTTCAGCACGAGTTGCGAATACACGGCCGGTTCGGTCGCGGGTTCGTCGAGGGTTTCATAGGGAATGGAAGCGCGGGTGGAGCGGTCAAGGATGCTGCGCGAGGATGGTGGGTAGATGGTATCGCATGAAATGGGTGCATGGTCCAGGTGCGTGTATTCGAATAGGGGATGCATGGTGAACGTAGTTGGATCGGGCCGAGTGGGAATCACGAAGGACACGTGTAGGTCTGCACAATCGGGTCAGTCAATTGTCCAGAATGGCCGCGCAATGTGGAGAGAAGTATGCGCACCATTGGTGCTCGAGCGGGTCGAGGTGGAGTTCCAGCTCGTTGTCTGCTTGAGTGCCGGACGCAGGGGCTTAATGTGCGGCCGCTGCGGATGGAAGGATGGGACTGGCGAAGCCTCTAAGCTCGGCGATAACTCTAAAGTTTGGCGCGAAGAACTCGCATCGGAGTGCGAGCTGTTTGATTCGGAATCGACAGAGGAACCTGGAGACGCGTTAGTTGGATAAATCCATGACGGAATTGGAGGATGTAAGCGACTCACTGCCATTAAATCCTTCCGTGTTGATGTTCAGAGGGAACAGAGAGACGCGCACTGGCTGCTCGAGGCTGAAACGCGCGTTATCTGGCTTGGAGTTCTTTCCGCTCTTCACCTTAGAGACCAAGGACGAAACAGGAGACAACGATGGTTTGTACAGGTCGTTGAATCGGCGGAGGAGCGACGTCGAGGGCCGCGAAGGACATTTGGGCCGAGGTTCCTGGGAGGCGAAGAGGGACGGCATAGAAGCGACGGTGTGTGGGGAAGGGGTGAGGAATACGCTGCGGCGAGTGTTTCTTTATATTGCAGTTACACCGTGGGTGGCGGAGGGATTGAATTGATTGCTACTTCCATTTGCCTGTAGCATTGTGAAGGATCGAACATCGCGAACCGAACCTACTGCGGCACCGCGTGTCTATCCTACGGCGACAAGGTGAGGAGTGGGCGAGCAAAAATAACGCAGGACGTTTATTAGGGCGAGCGATACGTGCTCAGCGTGCTCGGAAGTCCGTGGCTTGGGCAAGCGATTGCGGGAAATGAATGCATGCTGATCCAAGAAGGCTCGGGAGCCGATACTATTGATTGATGATCATGCCAGTGGTGTCAGACTCGAGGAACCAGGGCCCCAGCGTTCCAGAACCCACGCAGCGAAGAATTATTTGACGCACGGTTATTTAGCGTCTAGGTTCAGAGACGTTTCTAGGGAGCTTTCGTAACAGCGAGAAACCTGAGGCAAGGTCCGATACATTACGTGTCCGGACAAACCAGTGGAACGTGTGGATCTCGAGGGAAAATACTCCCTCGTGGTAGGAGGTAGCCCTCGTAGGGATCGACGAAGTCTGGGGAGAATGGAGCAGCATGCTTCAACAGCAGTAATGATCCAAGGATGCCGTGGATGAACTCGAAACGGCCGAGGAAGGAAAGCGCACCGGGCTAGAAGCGTCCTGAAGCTACGCACCCTCTCGATGGGACGCTCGGAGCCTGTGTACTACGGCGTGAAGGTCGCAGCACCGAGGATGATGAGTATCCATGCATCGCGGGTAGAAAACCAATCGGATTGAAAAGCCTACTTAACGCTTTGACGAGACTTCAGAGAAACGTATCCCAGAAGCTCAGTGGGTGGCCTGGACCAATTTATTGACCGGGATCTTCTCGAGTTCGATGCATATGAAATCAGGCTGGGATCTAAACTAGGAACCACAGGCACCGGAAGAGAATCAACAGGTGATTAGTAACGGTAGACAAAGAGGCAGAAGTCACCGTTTGTCAAGAGAAGAGCGGGGAAAACCTCAAAACGTTGCTACGACTGAGAAAATACGTCAGCTAAGGAACATTGTGAGTCAAGATTAATTTCCGCCGACATGGACACCGCCATGTGAACCGTGAGAATCGCGTGGGCCGGCAGGTTGTCGAGAAACCCAATCACAAAACACTCACTACCAACAGGAGAAGTGTTCGCTATATCCAACTTGAAATGTTTCGCCCCCAAACCGCTTTTAAACATGAAAGCGGAATGTACCGCCGGCAATTGGACGTTGAACCTTGGATCGGCATCACGGCTCGGGCGATCCCGGGCCCCTGATTATTGTGGCTGTCCGGAGTTGACTCCATAACGCACAGACCAACCCTCGCCGCCTTCGTGGCCTCCCTCATCGCCTGCGTTGGTGCACAAAGCGATGACCATCGAAGTGGTCTTTCCAAGGCCGTCGCCCTCCACTGGCCACTTGCGAGTCGACGACGAATCGCAGAAACTTGGATGGGGTCCAAGTTCCACCATAACACCCTAACAGCATCCCGTCGTCAGATATGTATATGAGTTCCAATTTGGCAGCTACCTCACGTACCCAGGGTTAACTCCACAACAGTGGTGACATGATGCAGTCAGACACCTTTTTTTCGAATGGGCGCGACCTATGGTTGAAAATAATCCACAACTTAAGGTGATAAAGTTCAACTGGGGACCCTCGATACGATGAAATAATAGAGACTGATGGGAAGCGCCGCAAGACCGAGCTAGGATTACTCCGATGACATTTCAATATGATTGACGACGATATTACAAAATAGGTGGCACTTCGCCGAGGAACCTCCTTGGATAAGTAAAGACAAGTAGTCGGACGAAACAACAAAGAGAGCTAGCCGTCAGAAAGTCGTCACAGAGCGCGTTGCGTCCTCGGGTCGATCGATCGAAGACAAGTCCGAAGGCTCCGAGTCGCAGAGCCCAACCTCTAGTACGAGTTTTTGGTCTCCGAGTGACCATCGCCGCGACCCCCTTTAAGTTCGTTTACCCGCCGATCTGAGTGAAGGTGGTCATGAGCGCGTCGGGTGCAAAGATGTGATTGATAAAGCATCGCCGAACAAATAATCCATGACAGCGGCCTCTTTGCTCTGAACCACCATCTATATCGTGGTTCCATTTCCTCTGCGGCGCTCGCCACGAAACCCAGTACTTTTCCGGTGGTCGGTTTAACTCTCCGCCATTTCTTCCCTTCCACCTTACCCACCTCAGGTTCCGCGACGCCGAAGTTGCATTAGCGCCCAATTAGCGCTGAACTTTTCGCGGCTTGCAGCTGTACAGCGCGCCAGCCTGTTTGGATCCAAAAATACGGTCGTCTTACAGATCGTCTAACATCTGAAGACTTGTTGCACTTTACCAACGAGTTCATCGTTGCACTGAACATCATTTCGATTCCTGGCGACATTGTCTCAACTGCGCTCTGTAACTTGGAAACGGTCAACCTTTGACGTCCTACGACTATTCTAACAGTCAATCATACTCGCCGTTAGTTTGAAATTGGCAATCCAGTTCGTCCGCTGCTGATCAATGTCGACACCTTTTGTCTACGTGCCCGAGGCATCGCCAACCATCCCTCACAATCCATTCTATTCTACGCCTCAAGCTGGACCCTCTCCTTTCCTACCTCCAGCGCATCTCTACCCATCTTCTCCCTACTCGGGCCCGGGTACACCGGAAATTTTTAATGCTAATAGCGTATTGTGGCCGGAGAGTACGCCGCATGAATCTGCGTACGCTCCTTCTTGGGCCCCTCTCTCTAATCGCCAACGTACAACCTCCTGGCATGGACCAGCGCCCGCAGCGCCAAACTCTCCATTCCTCCGACCAGCTGCACCACCCGCTTTCCTTCAGAGCCAATCCGGGTATTTCACACCGGGACACAGGCGTTCCTCCTCATGGGGCGCCGCCAATGCCCCTCCTCCCCCATCGTGGGCGAACAGCAGTAATCCCTACGCGCCCGTACCGCAAATGCCTACGCAGATACACCCGTGGCTCAATGGCGACGCGCCGTCGCCTGTATTCCACTTCGACCTCGCACCCGCCGAGTTCGGCCCCTTGCGCCAGACTCGGGCGAACCCTGCGCAGGGCGGCCCGCTAAGTGAGGCCGAGATCCGGGACCCAGCCTTTCACCCGCCCATTACCGCGCTTCGAATTCTGCACCCGCGGATTCCGTTCTGGCCGGTGGATCTCGCGCTGCCGGCGGAGCTCGCCGCGCAAGCCCCGACGCCGATTTCACTTGGGGATGTGCTGGTGTCGCTGCATCGCGCGATGCATGAGCGCATCTCGCATGCGGACTGGGAGACGTTGAATGCGGAAAACGCGCAGGCGGTGACGAAGGCGTTTACACACCGGTGCCGGATGGAGGCGGTTCGGAGCGGGGTGCTGCCTGCGCAGCTCAGAGACAGGGAAGTGGCAGAGAGGAATAAAGGTGTCAAGCGGGTCGATTTTCTTCTCGGAAAGACGGTCTTCAAAGGGCTTTTGAAGGACCCCGAGGATCCAGACGGCTGTGTTCGAATGGTCACAGTCTAAAAACTGCTTGGCAGCGAATGGTTTCCATTTCTCACCCGTCGTTCGCCGTGGGATTATGCTTTTCTCTATTTTTTGTAGATGCGCTAATGTCTTGAATATATGCTCCAAGGCTGTATTGGAATTGAATAGCGCTGGGAGATATTTCGATGGGTTTCAGGAAGGGCTTAGCCGAACACCCTCCAATCGCACTCGTCCGGGACCTCTTCGACATCGTTGAAATCTTGCTAGATCTTACACTTACCCTTTGTTTTCTCTCCTCCATCGCAGGCTTTCGCTAAATCCACGCCGATATCGTACTCAACTCCCAGTTTGACCGTCGAAGGCTCGAACCAAGCTCGCAACACATCGGTTGCTCGCACTAATCAGCCCCTTTGGGTACACACTCTCTCATCGGCTTTGCCGCCACCTCTGGATTCTGCGCCAGCCACCTTCGCTGCACCATTCTCCTCCGTCATCTGCATTTCCCTCCTCCCATGGTCCTATCTTCCGCAACCCATGCACTGCTCGGGGACTGCATGATCATCAGATATGATCATTGTACAGTGTTATTTTACTTACCTGGTTCCTTGATCTCTCCCAACTCGGCGGGTGCATCTGAATCCGATGGAAGGATCAGATCAGATGCCTGGGGATAGTTATGAAGCATGCGTACGAGGAACGGCGGCGACGAGGCCCAGGGCGAAGCAGAGGGTGGTGAGCAAAAAGAACTTCATTGTAGTGACGGTCTTGGGTGCCTACCTTTGAGAGTGTTACCTTTATACCGTCCCAGCCTTGTCCCTCCCGCGAGATTGATCATCTTGCTGAAACAATCAATATCCGGAAAGGACTGTCATTGCTTTCGCATTCCTGCGCCGATCTAGAGCTATTGGATCCGCTAGTGACGCCTGGTGCTTCAGAACTGAATTACGGTCGGCCATTCTTTAACGAGAGTCCCCTCGTTCGCGTATCTCTTTGTTTCTATCTCTTCCGATTCTTCCTCACTCTCAACCTTTGGTGTCGATGCTCTCAAGTTGTCCAGTTTTCGCGACGAACCTGTGCATAATAACACCAATCTCCATCCAGGAAAAACTTCTTTCACGATGCCCAACCTTTCTATTGTTCAGGGAACGTTCAGCGCTCAGCGCCCAGAGTGAATCAGAGTGATTGCCTCAACTGACACTTAGATGTGGTCAACTGACCGTTTATTAAGTATATTGAACCCAGCGACGCGGTCGAATGCGAGATACAGCACACTTCGTCTCATATCCAAAGCTGCTCAATCGGAAAACCGATGAGAGCAGACTGCACTTCCAGCAGGGGTCTTATCTTTCCCCTTTCCCCTGGAAGTCGAACTCGCCTGTGACTCAGCAAGATCCTTACCGCACCGCCCTTCAACGTACCCCCCCAGTCTGCCACCCTCGCAGTGGTCCCTTCTTCGGCATCTCTAAACAAATTATTCCGAACCTTGAACAGTTGAGGTCGGCAATTTGATTCCATCAATCAGATATCGGTCTCCGCGGCCGAAACCATCTTTCCTCAAACCACCACAGTCCAAAAGGCCGGCCGCTTGAAGACCCTTCCACGATTCCGGTCACCATTCACATTGTATGTCCTCGTGCGGTAAAATGTCCTCGTTGAGTCCCCGAGGGTGGCCCTTCCCTTCCCACTGTGCCGATGCGCCGAATTGCTGACTGGGGTATCGTTACGCGCTGCTTTTGCCATGATGCCCCGCATTCGCTGGAGCGTCCCTCATTCACACGCAGAGTCCGATTCGCTTGCTGCCCCCCTCGGAAGACGATATTCCACAAGTAAGGTAGAGAAGAAAAAACAATGCCTCCAATACGACAGTGCCGTATTCTACTTCCATGGCAAGTCTCCGGCGGTCGATGGAGTCACCATCTCCGGATCCGTTGAGAGGGACAACGAGCTGCAAACTATGCAGCAACTCCGCCAACCCGTCTCCGGGAAACTGCGCTGGCCTCCACCGTCACCTTCCATAGGCCGGCAGACGCTAGACTTCGCCCAGTGATCTCACCAATCTTGACAGCATCGAGACAATTATGACGGAGCGAGAAGTTGCTCTACTCGTCAGTGGAAGGAAGGTGCGCGCCATACTCCTGCCAATTTTAACATACCGTTTGTCTCCGTTTGTCCAACTTCGCTTAAGGTTCGCCCTACCGGCGGGATACCATCCATCGGGGGCTATAGCGAAATATATCCCGATTTCATAGGAACTCATGAGCACCTCCTGTGCAAGTACGGGCATATGTATGGTCAACATCAGCTATTTGGGAAAGGTGCGTACCTACATTTCCTCTCAGAAATATTGCCAACGCTATCTCATTATAACTGCTCAGTCCGTATATCTGACCGACGACCCAGATTGCGCCGGTGTGCTTCTCAGTGAGGGTGAATTCTACAGTAAACAGGTGCGGGAAGTCGGAATTATAGTGGGTTGTCCGCGGCCGATGCAGATTTACAGATCGGCGAAAACCATCCGCTGTTTCCATTGAAAATCACGCTGCCCAATGGGTTGTTCATTAAGGACACCAGTAACCCAACGTGGTCCACGAGCCACATATTTATGATGACCGCAATGGGCGCCAAGGCGATGCGCAATCATTATGTGCGCACCATGGACCACACTGCTGGCCACCTCGTTCAGCGATTCAACGAGTGCGTTCTACTTACCTCATCGCGCTAAAGATCCTAATAAGAGCCATCATTGTTATGCCAGGTTTCTTGAAAGCGGTCAAAGCTTTGATGGTTTTCCTTGGGCCCTCCGCACGGCCGCGCAGACCACTGGCGAGGTCGCCATCGGGATTGATTCTAAAATGCTGGATAGGTGATCATTGTGTTTTGTCTGCAATGTCGAGCGCTAATCCAGAGGTAACTTTCTAGCACCGAGAGTTCAATTGCTGATCTATTTCACCGGATCAACCGAAACCTGGAAGCTTCCGAAAGGGGCGGATTTAGCGTGCATTTCCGAAGCTGGAGCAAAGAGAGCACAGGGTTACAGGGGCCAAATGGTCCGACATTCACTTCTTGCCTGGTCCCTTAACCAATATCTCGCAGAATGAATTTATGAACGCCCAAGTGGAAAGGAACTTGCGCGAGAGCAAAACGGAAAATATGTCCATCAGCAGGCGGCGATATCCACGACGAGCCTTTTGGGTTACATGGTCCGATCAAGTATTATCTGTTTTATTCACAACTAACTCAGTTCATCTACGCCGATCTAGCTCCACGCCACGGACGAGGAAGGAAGAAAGATGGATGTTGAACTCGTTCATGAGACTGTTATTACACTTGATCGCCGGCCAAGTCACAACGTCGAGCGCACTGGCATGGGTGGGTTCATTCTGCGCTGAATCTCATGGCTTCCCTGACATTGGCCCAGTTGTGGTTCTGTCTCGCAACCTCCCCCCCTGCAGGCCCGCAAGCTATGCGCCTCGCTGGATAAGGAAATCACCCCCGACGAACTGTCGAAACTGGAGTACCTCGATTGGGTAGCTTTTGTTCTCCGCCAGAAATCAACAACGATGCTAAGGACCGACCGAGTTCATCAAGGAAATGCAGCGTCTTTACAATCCAGCACTCGTGAGGCCCAGAAAGGTTGATTTCCTCAATTTCAATGGCCTTCTCACGCTCACCATGCCAACGGATGTGGCTATGGCTGGGGGCTTTGTCGTTTCCAAACCTCGCAGGTCAGCGTCGCTTTACACTCTGTAATGGTAAACCCGGAGCACTGGAAGGTGCGATATCTATCTCGCAATTGTACAGGGTATTCACCAGTTTGACACAGATTTGACCTGGACCGTTGGGGAACCGAGGAGGTGCAACGTACAATGGAGAGCCACCAGACTCTGACTTGATCTTTTCCGAGATGCTCGACGCCGAAATGAGGAGCGGAAACGACTCTCGCTTCGCTGGGACTGACTTCTGCGTCTTCGGCGCTGGTAATACTCAGTGGGGCCCTACCTACCAGGCTTTCATGAGAGCTCTGTTCCTCAAGACGTCTCCATGATTTCCTGACATGTTTTGCTTTTAGCTGAAGAAAGTCGATGCAAACATTGCGAATCTTGGAGAAAATTGAATCTTCGAGGCTGGGAGGGGCGACGCCAACGTCGATCAGGATCGGGACTTCACTGCCTATAGGCTGCCACCGCTGGGGATTTCGGCATTGACACCACTGGGACAAATCGAACTGGACAGAGCACTGGCAACATGCTCGTCACTTTGCCGCAGGACGATGCGGACACAGTCAAGATTTCTTTCGTCAAACAACCTACCTCCTCTGGCGAGGAATTATTCTTTTCCCAACCTCCTATTCCCGGCTTCGCCAAGACTACCGTGCAAGCCAACGTCGAACTTGTTGACGCTGACAGTCCTATCCCACGGGGGATGCGTCTGATTACTTTCGATGTCCTGGCGGAGTTCAAGTACTCCGAGGGCGAAATGACCATAGCATGGTCGAGCGCCTCCTCGCGGCGCTGAATTTGGTTGCGGAGGCGGCGGTCTCGGAGGTCGGCCCAGACATCAACCCAACGTCCCTCGCAGCGTTACTTCTGGATCAAAAGCCCGATAACCCTTCGCGACTACGCAGACCTGGCCGTACCACTTTCCTGCAGCACACTTCAGTTATTGTGCACTTTCCTCCCGCCGGACAATAAGTTTGAACATACTCGAGGCACGTTGACTGAGTAAGCGCCAATGACTTCACCCAGAAAAACCGCAACTCTGCCGAATTGATCAAGAATCATCCAGTGCTGCCAGTCGGAAACCCTGGACGTCCAGAAGCTGCTAATGGTCCTCCGCACGACTCAGCAGCGTCTGTCGCCAGCAGCCCATTGGTTAACTCGCGGGTAGCCAAACAGTGTGTTGGTGTGGAGGCCACAGGCGTCGCGGATTACGAAGGTCTATGCTCAGGTTTCTTGAAGCGCGCCGAAGCCGGACATGCTGTATGGGTGCGGTCCCGCCCAGCTCAGTTATCTTTCCATCATCTTTCCATCTCCCGACGGATCTTTCGATCCCGGTGATAATGGTTGCGCCCGGCACGGGTATCTCCGCATTTCTCCGATTTTTGGTACGTCGCCAAATGACTTTGAAGATGGTCGCAAATATATCCCCCTCAGAACACCGCCGTGAATGTATCAAGATTCACCAACGAAGCGGTGCGCCGTTCCGGCTGTTTTATGGAACGCGTTATCACGATACAGCGGCTTTGCGAGCGTGTGTTCTTGATATACATCGGTTGTAAGGCTGACCAAATCTCAGTATTGTGTACGACTATGTCGACGACGGGACGGTCGTTGTAGAGGCTGCATATTCGGAGGATGCGGGCCCAAGGCGCTTTGCGCAACAAACCTTTCTGCGCAAGGCGCTAATGATCTGGAGCGATCTGAGTAAGATTTGAGCAACAATGGCCGGGTTTATGTTTGCTCATTGGAGAGGGAGTTCGCAGACGCTCATGCGTATTGCGGAACAAGTGGGTGGCATTGCCGATTCGGTGAAATGGCTTGAGCCTTGCAGGACTTCGAAAGGAGGGCAGATATAGCGAGGATATTTTGGGTTTTTTAATGTGGGCGGACAAGCCGGGGGAGAATAGGACGTCTGCTGTCCGGTATAACATTTGGATAGGAATTGTCAAGGAGAAATGATTTTTTCCCCATTCGGTGATGGAATCAGGGAAAAAACGCAAGAAAAAAGGCTCTGGTGTCATATGTGGACCAGGCCCCAGACCCGATTTGGTAATCCAGACCGCATTTGGTCTGGCCAGACCCAATCGGGTCTGGATAGTTCCCATGCCCCTATTTCAGTTTCTGTGAAGGTTTTGACGAGATTCTGAGTGCAGTGATGATTCAAAATTTGATAAAATGCAGGCTTTGCTTACTTCAGTACTCCCCCAGCGCCGCAGGCACAAAATTTCCCTCCTGTGCAGTGTCAAACCATCGAAATTCACTACCTATGAAAAAACAAAGTTAGGCTAAACCGGGACCGAAGAAGAAACAAGAGGGCAAGTAATAAATATTGACAGCTAAGCCGTTGCAGTGCAGGCCCAGCAAAAAAGTGTCAAGCCAAAATAGCTATAGAATTTGAGAATACAAGCAGGAATCAACATTAAATTCGGGGTCATGATTAAGAGAATTATGAAAGGAGGTCAGAGCTTCCGAGAGGGAAATCCGAGATGTCTGAACACCTCAGCATGCATTGCTGCTGAATAATCCCCCCAAACACAAGCAACAGATGTATTTGCCTCCAATCTTGCAGAAACTCAAATCATCACTACTTCATTGAGTCCTGTGTGAAGGAAAGGAAATGCAGTTCTCATCTAAGGTTCAAAGACTTTCATACACATAGTCACAAGCCCGTTGATGATCATTTGAGATGCTGGGTTGAGTACTTGCCATACTTGAAATTCCCTAAGCCAAGAAATCTCTCAGGCCTTTCAAGGAATTGAATATATACAGAGTTTCTGTGTTCAGTACTTCTGTATGTACTATAACTATCTGGATCAGTATTCAACTTGCATTGCCACGCCAATGCTCTCTCCTTGAGGAGGTTTGGTTTTTTTTTCAACAAGTAACCCTATTATTGGTTTTGCAGGTCAAAATCAGGGGTCCAAACACCGAGGAGTGTATGCAAAGGAAGAGGCAGAAGATGGGGTTCCCTCAGAGGGTAGGGAATGCGGGGGAAAAAACATATATAGAATACGCGGAGGACGAGGGGTTGAACCCACGCGGATCAAAAATGCATTATGATCCAGCTGACAACACAACCAACTGAGCCAAAGTCGACTTTCAATGCCTTGCCTGGTAGGACCTAGTATGTGAATACAGAGTTTTTGAATATTTTTGAACAAAAAAATTTCAGGTCCACATATGACACCAGAGCCAAAAAAGGGCTCTGGTGTCATATGTGGACCAGGCCCAGACCCGATTTGGTAATCCAGACCGCATTTGGTCTGGCCAGACCCAATCGGGTCTGGATAGTTCCCATGCCCCTATTTCAGTTTCTGTGAAGGTTTTTGACGAGATTCTGAGTGCAGTGATGATTCAAATTTGATAAAATGCAGGCTTTGCTTACTTCAGTACTCCCCAGCGCCGCAGGCACAAAATTTCCCTCCTGTGCAGTGTCAAACCATCGAAATTCACTACCTATGAAAAACAAAGTTAGGCTAAAACCGGGACCGAAGAGAAACAAGAGGGCAAGTAATAATATTGACAGCTAAGCCGTTGCAGTGCAGGCCCAGCAAAAAAGTGTCAAGCCAAATAGCTATAGAATTTGAGAATACAAGCAGGAATCAACATTAAATTCGGGGTCATGATTAAGAGAATTATGAAAGGAGGTCAGAGCTTCCGAGAGGGAAATCCGAGATGTCTGAACACCTCAGCATGCATTGCTGCTGAATAATCCCCCAAACACAAGCAACAGATGTATTTGCCTCCAATCTTGCAGAAACTCAAATCATCACTACTTCATTGAGTCCTGTGTGAAGGAAAGGAAATGCAGTTCTCATCTAAGGTTCAAAGACCTTTCATACACATAGTCACAAGCCCGTTGATGATCATTTGAGATGCTGGGTTGAGTACTTGCCATACTTGAAATTCCCTAAGCCAAGAAATCTCTCAGGCCTTTCAAGGAATTGAATATATACAGAGTTTCTGTGTTCAGTACTTCTGTATGTACTATAACTATCTGGATCAGTATTCAACTTGCATTGCCACGCCAATGCTCTCTCCTTGAGGAGGTTTGGTTTTTTTTTTCAACAAGTAACCCTATTATTGGTTTTGCAGGTCAAAATCAGGGGTCCAAACACCGAGGAGTGTATGCAAAGGAAAAGAGCAGAAGATGGGGTTCCCTCAGAGGGTAGGGAATGCGGGGGAAAAAACATATATAGAATACGCGGAGGGACGAGGGGTTGAACCCACGCGGATCAAAAATGCATTATGATCCAGCTGACAACACAACCAACTGAGCCAAAGTCGACTTTCAATGCCTTGCCTGGTAGGACCTAGTATGTGAATACAGAGTTTTTGAATATTTTTGAACAAAAAAATTTCAGGTCCACATATGACACCAGAGCCAAAAAAGGCTCTGGTGTCATATGTGGACCAGGCCCCAGACCCGATTTGGTAATCCAGACCGCATTTGGTCTGGCCAGACCCAATCGGGTCTGGATAGTTCCCATGCCCCTATTTCAGTTTCTGTGAAGGTTTTGACGAGATTCTGAGTGCAGTGATGATTCAAAATTTGATAAAATGCAGGCTTTGCTTACTTCAGTACTCCCCAGCGCCGCAGGCACAAAATTTCCCTCCTGTGCAGTGTCAAACCATCGAAATTCACTACCTATGAAAAAACAAAGTTAGGCTTAAACCGGGACCGAAGAAGAAACAAGAGGGCAAGTAATAAATATTGACAGCTAAGCCGTTGCAGTGCAGGCCCAGCAAAAAAGTGTCAAGCCAAAATAGCTATAGAATTTGAGAATACAAGCAGGAATCAACATTAAATTCGGGGGTCATGATTAAGAGAATTATGAAAGGAGGTCAGAGCTTCCGAGAGGGAAATCCGAGATGTCTGAACACCTCAGCATGCATTGCTGCTGAATAATCCCCCCCAAACACAAGCAACAGATGTATTTGCCTCCAATCTTGCAGAAACTCAAATCATCACTACTTCATTGAGTCCTGTGTGAAGGAAAGGAAATGCAGTTCTCATCTAAGGTTCAAAGACTTTCATACACATAGTCACAAGCCCGTTGATGATCATTTGAGATGCTGGGTTGAGTACTTGCCATACTTGAAATTCCCTAAGCCAAGAAATCTCTCAGGCCTTTCAAGGAATTGAATATATACAGAGTTTCTGTGTTCAGTACTTCTGTATGTACTATAACTATCTGGATCAGTATTCAACTTTGCATTGCCACGCCAATGCTCTCTCCTTGAGGAGGTTTGGTTTTTTTTTTCAACAAGTAACCCTATTATTGGTTTTGCAGGTCAAAATCAGGGGTCCAAACACCGAGGAGTGTATGCAAAGGAAAGAGCAGAAGATGGGGTTCCCTCAGAGGGTAGGGAATGCGGGGGAAAAACATATATAGAATACGCGGAGACGAGGGGTTGAACCCACGCGGATCAAAAATGCATTATGATCCAGCTGACAACACAACCAACTGAGCCAAAGTCGACTTTCAATGCCTTGCCTGGTAGGACCTAGTATGTGAATACAGAGTTTTTGAATATTTTTGAACAAAAAAATTTCAGGTCCACATATGACACCAGAGCCAGAAAAAACGAGAAGACGGGCACAAAACGAGAGGATACTCCATGTTCGTCTGTAATCGCCCGGCTCTCCCGGCCCGTAGGCTTCTGATCCCGGCTGATATCTCGTGACCTTGCCGCAACGAATTGATCGATTTCCAGTCTCTCATGGCCCTCGTCATTCAAATATTCGGGTAAGCCATGATCGATGATCCTTGACGCTTCCTTCCAGGATCGTCTGGACTGCAGAAGACTGCAGAGTGTCACCACTGCATTTATCGCAAATATCGTCTCACAGAATCTGATGGTCTCCTATGATGGAAGAAAAGGTCGAGGGACTCACATGTGGAACCACGACAGTCATCCCGGGCCATCATGGCTGAACACATCATGCGTCGGTACCTCGTCGGCCCACGAGAGCCAGATTCGCAATTCTCTCAAACCTCCAGCT
>JARJCM010000722.1:0-26091 GCA_029233265.1 Mycena alexandri | reverse complement strand
GGCTGCACCCCAGTGCACCGTTACAACGGCGTCCTTGCAAAGCACATATTTGACGACGATACCCAGGAGCAGGCACGCTACACCAACGACCCGGGGAAGTACAGTGCTTCGGTAGAAACGCGTGTTCGAAGGTATCTTCGTTGCTATTCACCGAGGATTGGACTTACAGATTCAATAGGCTCAAGAAGGACTATCAAAAATGCTTACAGCGCATCGGTGCTACAGGCGCGGGGCTCGATCCAACAAGTGTCAAGGAGGGCACTGCACTTGCCAGCTTAATAGGCCAGTCCACGTTATGCGTCAACTTGATGTGTTTTTGATTTTTTGCAGACGAGGTACGCGATGACTTCCCCTGGTGGGATGAGCTCCACGGGTTCTGGAGAGAGCTCCCGAACTACAATCCAGTGGGGGTCCAGTCGTCGGAGCCTGGTATAGATCATGCCCGCGCTGCTGCCGATTTATACGAGCCAGAACAGCAGGACCCTAGCGCTCAGGAGGACGAGGTTGATGAGCTTGATGACGACGGCCGTTCGGCTACCTCGCGTGCAAACGACGATGATAGCTCGCAAGCGAACAATGATGCTCATTCAGTGTCGTCGAAGGCCGGTAGGGGAGATAACGGTACTGAGACTTGCAGTGTATCATCGGTGTCGGACTATGAGGGCAGTGAGGGTTCGGTGAGTGTCTCTGTATTTACTGGGTCAATTTATCGAACAGTGCTGATGAGCATATAGCCCGAGAAGCCTGAAAAACTCAAAACCCCTCCCGTGAAGAAAGCCAAGTCATCGCAGGTTAGGGTGAAGGCCAAACCCGCTGCCAGTGGCCGTGATCTTGGTCTTGCGAAGGCCAACTCTTCCAAGTCTGTCGTGTCGATAAAGAAAAAGCCGGTGACCGCGCTTGAGCGTCTGAGCGACTTCCGGGAGGGCGAATCAGCACGGATGGTGGAGAAAAGGAAGCTTCAGCACACGGAGGAGATGGAACGCATCAAGGTCAAGAGGATGAAGTACGAGGTCAAGCTACTCACGGCTCAGAATGAGCAAGCCCGTCTTAATCGCTACGCCACGTCACAATCCCCACGTCGCGGCACTCGGGTCCTTAACCTGTCTTCCCCATCGCCTTCGAAATCCCGGGCACGATACGACTCCGCGTTGACTCCCAGGCCTGACAGGTCTCACACGGCGCACTACCCATCCAGCGCGCTGTCGCGGCCGGCGCTGTTGCAGCCGCCGTTTGGAAATGATGCAGATTTGTTTGCCAGGTTCGCGCAGTCGGGTATGGGTGAAGGGAGCAGTTCAATGATGGGTGAGGGCAGCACCGCTGGATTCGGAGAAGAGCTGGACTACTCGACATCGGACTTTACATCGGTGGGACCCACGACATCATCAGCAATCTCCGGTGGCTTTGGAGGGGACTGGAAGGCGACGTAGAGAGGATCTTTTAATTGAATACTAGCCGCGACGTAGACACAATTCATTTGTAGGGATTCAGTACATCCGACTTCATAATATGAGGACTACATTTCATTCTCTATCTTCTGCTATACCGCTGGCAAATAATTTAGTCTTCAAGTCGACACGCTTCCTTTGACCGCGTGAACTCCTCGTCGCGGCGGCTGCCTCTGTGTCAATGGTAGGCGGAGGAGCCGGTTCTTGGTTCGCGAGCCCCTCTCGAACAAGCTCCTGCAGAAATTCGTCATCCTCCGTCCCATCCTCGATCAGCCCGACGAGGGTATGGATGATGATGCAGGCCTTTACCCATGCCAACGCGCGCTCATGGTCCTTACTGTCGTCTATCTGTTGTCTAAGTCCTCGGAGACTGGCAAAGCGGCCCTTGATGTACCCCATTGCATGCTCTGACTTAACTCGGACCTGTGGGATTCATGCTGAAATTAGGACACGACGTCGCAGTGACACGAAAATAAAATTGTGCACCCACGACAGGTGATAATTGAACGTTTTGTTATTTGGCTCCTGCGATGCCGGCTTCTTGTACGGGGTCACACACCACCAGTCCACGCCATACGCGGAGTCGGCCCAAATCCACTCGGAGTCGTTGCCACTCTTCTTGAATAACGAGCGGTGTTCTTTGTATGTGCGCAAGTCGCAGAATGCTGTAGAATCATGGGCGCTACCGCAGTGTCCGATAACGTAGTCGATAACGCGAAGATTGGGTAATGTTATTAACTATTACACGGTCAGAAAGGCGTGCACAAATAATGAACGTCTCACCTGCACGTTAAGCGAGTAGTTGCTCTTGCGGTCAAAATACACCTCTCCATGATGGCCCGGCTTCTCGAAGAGGGGAACGAGAGTGCCGTCCACCATGCAGAAGCCTCCCCGCCACTCTTCACACGACACGGACTCGACCCAGGCCTTGGCTTCGTCTTTCTCGCTCTCTGTTGGCCAGCGGATGATGTCGTCGTGCATGCTGAGGACCGCTACAATAACCCGCTGGGTGCATTTGACGACGGAGCCGGCACTGACTCCGGCCCATTGCGCGATGCTTTCGACCGAAGCGGCATTCCCATCGTGGCCGAAACGAAAGAGGACAATGGCGAGCTGAATGTAAGGCGGAGTTTGGGGGTTGCGGGAGTTGTTTGAGAAGATAGGGTGGGTCTCGATGCGTAGGACAAGTTTGTCGAAGGTTTCTGGGGACACACGGAGATTACGCCGAAATCGCGTGGGATCGTGCTCTTTGAACTCGACAAGAACCAAGTGCAGCTGCGACGCCTTGGCCACCGTATTTGGATTGAGCACACGTGTCTCCAAAATGGCCTGTAGGAGCTCGCCGTCAGCGCTCATCTTCGCCGCATATACCTCATCCTCATCGTTGTCCGACACGTTGCCCAATGAACACATAGACACATCACTCAATCCAGAAGAACTGGAAGAGCTGGAAGAGCTGCTCGAGGATGTGTCGCTATCTGATTCGGAGGCACCCGCACGTTCATCAATGTCCATCTCGTCCTCGTCTTCGAGCCATTGATGCAAGAGGTAATTGTCGACGTCGTCCTCTGTCTGCAGAAGAACATTTTCGATCAAGAGCTGGCGGTCGGAGGTGGTAGGCATGGATCACGATATTTTAGCTGACAAATGGCACAAGACAGACGACACCTCGTAAGGTAGAAATATTATACCAGCTCTGGGACCTCGTCTACTGAACCCTGCGCCTCTGCCAAATGAGCCTGAACGTGGCTGTGGTCGGAGATCGTTTTGGTCTCCCCCGACAAGAGTCCTGACACATGATAAGTACGTGCGCAAATGAAAAAAATACTCCGCTCTACGCACCATGAAAGCCTGTCTTGCATTCATCCCCCATCGTGTAGTCGATAATGCGAAGCTCTGAATTTTTGTTGTAGATGACGGCGGCACCATATTTACTACGGCGCTCGAAGAATTTGGGCTCCGGGGCATCGGCTAGCCTTGTTATTGTTCCCTCAATGTCTGGGGTGTTCTTGGAGGCAAGGATGCGGCAGACTATCGATGAACGAAGCGAACGTAGCCAGGACATCATGGCGGAAGAAGAGAATTGTTTCCGCCGCCCTTTCTCAATTAGTATGTTGCGCCGGCCGCGGCCGGCAACAACGAGCAAGTTGGGCAACTTAAGCAAGATATTCACTCAGGTGTTTCACAGACAAGCCTCCAACTTCTGCCCCAACTTGGGTCAAGTTGGGGCAGAGTTGAGGCACAGGTTGCGGCAGAAGTTGGGGTCGGATTCTTAACTTTGAAACACCCTAATGTGTTCCAGAGGAACACCGTGCCACAATACTTCACGTCGCCGTTGGGAAACGGGATCTCGAAATTGTCCGGTTGCTGCTTCAACACGGGGGAAACCCGAATACTTACAGTGAGTGTTCAATGAAACCATATATAGCCAAATAATGGGTTGCATGCAGCTTCTGAGAGTGGGACATTGCTTCAGGCCGCCACAGCAAAAGGAAAGATTGAACTTGTGCGACTTCTCCTCGAAAGCGGGGCCGATCCAAATATTTCGGGTGAGTACTGAACAGAATTATGCGAAATGGTAGAATCATGACTTCCAGGGTGGCGTGCCCCAGCCCTCCGTATCGCTGCTGAGAAACAAAATGTCGAAGTTGTACAACTGCTGCTTGAATACGGGGCAGATCCGAAAACTTTTGGTACGTGTTCAATCGAGTTTTATACAAGTGGCAAAATGACGAGCTGCATTCAGACCGAGCTCACAGGTCCTTGCTTCAGGCCGCCGCCGTGGAGGAAAACCCCGAGGTTTTGCGACTGTTCCTCCAGAACGCGGCCAATCCAAATATTCCTGGTGGGTATTCGGTGTAAGCTCATAGACTGTGAAATTATGGGATATGGGACAGCGCTACATTCTGCAGCCGTGCGGGGCAACGTGGACGATGTGCATCTTCTACTCCAGAGCGGAGTCGATCCGAATATGTATGGTGGGTATTCAATGTGACTTGATAGACAGGAACTTATTGGTTAACTTCAGGCGGACAATTTGGGACAGCACTCCAGGCTGCCGCCGTGGGCGGGAGCCTCGAAGTTTTGACACTGCTACTTCAGAATGGAGCCGATCTGAAAATCCCTGGCAGGTATTTGCAGGCGCTCCATATACGTGAAAATAACAGATTTCAGGGGGCCATTATGGGACAGTACTCCAGGCCGCAGCTGTGGGGGGCAACCTTGAGCTTCTGACACTGCTACTTCAAAGCGGGGCCGATCCCAATGTCCCTGGTGGGTACTCAAAGCAACTCTGTACACGTAACATAATGGTGGCAAATTCAGGGGGCCATTATGGGACAGTGCTCCAGGCCGCAGCTGTGGGGGGCAACTTTGAGCTTCTTACACTGCTACTTCAAAGCGGGGCCGATCCCAATGTCCCTGGTGGGTACTCTAAGCAACTCTGTACATGGAACATAATGGTGGCAAATTCAGGGGGGTATTATGGGACAGTACTTCAGGCCGCAGCTGTGGGAGGGAACCTTGAGGCTGTTCAGCTGCTACTTGGTAAAGGGGTGGATCCAAATATTCCCGGTGAGTCTTCCACAGACCTTGATAATTTTAGACTGAAAAACATGAATTTTAGGTGGGCATTATGAGACAGCACTTCAGGCCGCCACTGTGAGCGGTAAAGTTGAGGTTCTCCGACTGTTACTCCAAAACGGGGCCGACCCGAATATTTGTGGTGAGTATTTAATTTGGGTTCATGCATATGCAGAAATAACGAGTTTCAGGCGGAGCTTATGGGTCAGCACTTCAGGCCGCAACTGTGGGAGGCAATCTCAAAGCTGTGCGACTGTTACTTGAAAACGGAGCTAATCCCAATGTTCCTGGTGAGTGTTCCATGGAAGTTCATGCTGGCAAATAACGATGGTTTTAGGTCAGGGTTGCACGTCAGTGCTTCATGACGCCGTTCAGAGGTCGAATATTGAGCTTATACACCTGCTTCTTCGACATGATGCTGATCCCAATACCGTTGGTAGGTACTCCCTCTAACTCCATATACCCACATAAAAAGAATAAATTTCAGGTGGGCATTATGGGACAGCACTCCAGGCCGCCGCTGAGAAGGGGAACCTCGAGGTTTTGCAGCTGCTGCTTCAAAACGGGGCCAATCCAAATATTTGGGGTGAGTCTTCAATGGGGACTCATACAGTTGCCGATTTGATGAATTTAAGGCGGAGCCTATGGTTCAGCGCACCGAGCCGCCACGGTGAAGGGGAATCTCCAGGCCGCACAGCTGCTCCGTGACAACGGAGCCGGGCACATCCCCTCCTCACTAGTGTTGCCACAACTTCAACTTCGAGCCCTCCAAGTTGACTTGACGGAGTCGACTCGAGCCGAGTCAAGCCAAGTTATTTGATGACTTGGTTGTGACTTCCGAGTTAATGCAAGTCGACTTGGAGTCACTTATAGGAGATCCTGAAAATAATGACAATCACCGGGGTTTTTTTTTGCCTGATTCCCCAAAAGGAAACCGTCCTCCCGCCCTTTCATTCTGTCTCTTCTTTGCTTTTTCTTTGCCTTTGGGTCCCTCAACACACAAGTGTGACCAATCTAAGCCTAAATGTACCTTTCGGCCTGCTTCCACGTCGATGGCGGGAACCGACAACAGTGACATGGCACGTCAATCGACACGGCGAGCCGCGAGGACTTGGAGGCGGCTGGAGGAGGTCGAAGATGAGGATGTGTGGTGCCATTGCAAGTGCTGCTTTGTGTACACTGCGTATGCCACCGGTGTTGGTGGCTGCGATGGACTGAGGTATCGCACGGAAGCGCACACCCGACCTAGCATTATTTCGACAACACGTGCGCTGTAGTGACGTTGGGTGCCATCCTCAACCTGGGCTCAGTCACTCGTGCCAGCTGCACCGCCGTATGAGTCAATGCAAACTGATTTGACACCGCTGCAGAAGAGGACTGCGGGTTTTTGGGGGCGCACATGGGACATGGCGCGGGACGGATTACAAGGTGTGTTGACCCGCACCGCTGCTTCTCTTAATCGTTGCATGCTGCCACGGGCGTCGGTGACAGCGCTTCTTCGCGCACCTTTTCAATGCCTCCACACGTGCCGTCGCATCCTCCTTTCGGCATCCAATCCGCACAGCTGACCCTTACCCCCCCGGTGCGCATCCTCGCCCACCCGTCACACCAGCAATGATTGTACGCAGGGCCACCTGTGGCCCAGCCTAACTATGGCTTGGATCGATCCGAGCACATCGCGCTCCTCTCTGGGCCATCGCATAGGGCTGCGCGTAGGCTGGGCTGCCCTGGCAGTACTTACTACTGAACGACGGAACTCATTACCCGAAACTACTATTGGCCCACGGTGCTCCGAGACACGAAAAAATACGTGGCGGCATGCCCGACTTGCCAACAAACAAAGGTTTTCCCAGTGAAGCCAAGCGGAGCGTTACACCCGAAGGCGGTACCCGAGAAACCGTGGCAGAACATCTCCATCGACCTCATCGTCAAATTACCGGAGAGCAACGGCTTTGACTCCATTGCGGTGATTGTAAACCGCCTCACGAAGGCAATCCGGGTTCTACCCTGCACGGAACACATCAGCGGGGAAGGGATTGCGCGGCTGTACCACGACCACGTATGGAAGGACTACAGATTGCCGGATATCGTTATCAGCGACCGGGGCCAGATATTCGTCGGCCACTTTAAGGCGGGACCTCCTGAAACTTCTGGGCATTAAATCGAACGCCTCGACAGCTTATCACCCACAGACGGATGGACAGACGGAACACGTCAATCAAGAAGTCGAACAATACCTTAGGGTGTTCACAAACTTCTTGCAGGACGACTGGGCGGACTGGCTATCACTGGCAGAGTTCAGCTACAATGACAAGGTTCACACAACGACAGGCGTTAGCCCGTTCTTTGCCATGCTCGGATTCCACCCGCAGAAAGGGACCGAGCCTAGGCTCGAGGTGCCCACGGAAGCGGCGGACGCCTTCGCAAAGCGAATGCACACTTAGTGCGAGAGGAAGCGGCCGCCTCAATGAGGGCGGCCCAAGAAACGCTGAAACGCTGAAACGACCGGAAGCGGGGGGAGGATCCCGGATACAACCCGGGAGACAAGGTTTACCTATCAGGCAAAAACCTCATAACGCATAGGCCGATGAAAAAACTGGACGACAAACACCATGGACCCTTCAGAGTGGTTCGAAAGGTCGGCGCGTTGTCCTACGAGTTGAAACTTCCAGACACATGGAAAGTCCACCCTGTGTTTAACACAGTATTCCTGCGTCCGTGGAAGGCGCCAGTGGCCGAACATCAGAAACGGTACCACCCCCGCCCCCAGACGTACAGGACGGAGTAGACATATACGAGGTGGGGGAAGTCCTGCGAATTAAGAAGGCAAAAAACTCCTTGCGGTATTATATACGCTGGGAGGGGTATCCGGAGGAGGAATATACTCGGGAACCCCGTCTCACGGCAGGAGCGGAAGAGGCGCTCAACAACTTCTACAAGAAGAACCCGGGGGCACCAAGGGAAATTCTGAACGGGAAAGGCGGCTGGAAGATATACAACCCTCCTAGGGCTTAAATCGACATGCTTCAGAGACAAAGCATCCTTAAGGGGGGGTTAATGTCATGATTCCCACTTTTTCCTTATTTCCATCCTAAACTCCCCGGGTTATTCACCTAACACCCCGCCCCGGATTATTCAACTTCACACCGGGTTATTCAACCGCGATCAGAATAACCCGAATGCCGAGATTAATGCCGACCCCGGATCAGGAATCCCATCAGGTGCCGCATTGATCCTTTTATTTCAACTTCCCTCCGATTGCTTTCTCAACGATCACCCCTTTCTGCCTGGTGCACACTGCGACGTCGACCGTCACTGGCAACGCCTCTGACATATTTCACATATATTCTAATTACTTTGTTACCAGTTACTAGGTATTTTACTATAAAACCCCTACTTACAGCTCTGTATTCTTTACACTATTCTAGTCTATTCTCCAGAGCTTAATCTCAAACCTATCTCTTTCTGTATCACCAGTCGCCTACGTCGCAGTAACCCTGCTAGTTAAGGCTCTGTGCTGACACACCGCCCGGTCTTGTGCGGTTTCAGGCGTTGCTTCCGGGCTTGAGGGATGACATGGCCCTCCAGGAAATTTCCTGTGAATACTACGAGGTGATGAATCCCCCTCAATATGCTGTACAATTCTAATTGTTCCATCCTAGGCCGGCCGCATTTATATTCAATATGTGCAGTTTTCGCTGGTCGGTTACAGAGCACCCGAGATTTCAGGCTCGAAGAGTCCTCGAGCCATCTTTCGTACGTGGCGCGAGGCCGACGACAGCAGTGTCGGAAAAAGCTTTATGTCTGCCACTGAGCCCTTCTGGACTCAATATGCTACACGTGGATATGCCGTTCACACCATATATAAGGACTTTGCCGTGGGCTGCATAAATCTTATGGCACTTATCCCCGAGAATTTATGTATTGTAAGTCCGCCGACTCTTTCACTGAATCAAGTTTGACGAAATAACACAGGCAAGGAGCCTCCTCGAATGGTCGCAAAAAGTAGAACCCCAAATTCTCACTAAATTCGTAACCTAACTTACATTTAGTTCAATGCCCACCCACACATGCTGCCGGCCGCCAATCTCAAATGGCTCAATACTTGGACTCTGGAGGACCAGGCCGACTACGAAATGGAACATTCCAGGCTTGCATAGGTCCCTTTTCGGTTTTTTCGATACCCGAGGGGGTGCTCTGACATCATTATTTCCGCTTTTGTCAATCGACTTGACTCAGAATTGCAATATAAATCTCAATTGACTATTTAAATTGAAAGCCCCTGCTTGCTGCCTTGTCTCCCGCCCCGATGAGGGCGCTTCTCAATCTTCTTATCCTTCTCTTGATGGTCTTCGTCTGTCCGTTTCCGTGCTCACAACCCTGGGACACTGAAAAGGGTCTCACCTTGCACCAAAATTCTTGCCTGTTTGTCAATGCTCGCGACACTACTCAGGATGCGGCTGTCGAGCGACGCAATCAACGCAAATTGCAACAGAAAGCAGACCGGGCAGTGGCTCTTGCAGCTCCCGCTCCCCAACCGGCAACCATAGAGGTAATACTCCCTTGATTTCTCTTCAAAATCCGGTTTAACACTGCCTCAGGCCCCTGTCTCAGACATAGAAATGCCCGCTGTCGCTGGCAATAGGGAGCCTTTGCCACTACCACACAAACCCACCCCACCGCCACCCGAAGTGACCGGGCGCGGCGCTCGTGCAAAACGACACACCTGGAAGCTGCTTCAGCATTTGCCCCCACCTCCGATTGAGTTCGACGACACTGACCTTGCCGAACCGGAAGAAGACAACCCACCTGACGATCCGGGCTCCGAGTATCGTTGGGAGTCTGTCAAAACGGTCAAAAACTCGTTTGGGATGTTTCGCAAATATCCATCCCCCCCGACCCATGACCCTGATCTGACCATCTCCCTGACCGACCAATCCAATATACCTGCTCCGGTTGCCACTTCCGTTACACAAGATTCGCGCCTCTCTCCGTTGACAGTCCCTCCGGAGTCTGGAACCACTCCATATGGTCCATTCAAAAATTCCACCGTCTTCGGGTTCATGAATTGGATTTGGTCCGGATCCGCCGTGAAATCCATCGCTGAATGCACTCGTCTCCTCAACTTCCTAAAGTCTGACGCATTCCGGAAGGAAGACCGGAGCGACGACGACCACGGGAAAGTGTGTGCTTGAGGATTCTATGAAGAGAGGTGGAGACCCACAACGCTAGGGCGCGGTGTTTCGTCTGTAAAAGACTCAGAAGACCTTCAGGACTTCGACCTGAAGGCGGAGACAAAGAAATTTGATAAAGTGCTGGATGTAAGGAATCTTATTCCTATTTTGGTACTCTTTTGCTACAAGTGATGTCATTCTGCTTATCAATGCTAATCATCATCTTTTAACACAAACCACTGCGTCCACCACCTTTCCAGTTCCTGTTGAGCTCCTCCAGGTCCCTGATAGAGGCACAGACCACGGTTTACCGCCTAGCCTGGCATACGCACTAGGCATTAGGCGACACTTAGCTTGAATAACACTATAACGCCTTCGTACCATCCGGTACACTACGACTACACGACTTACGCCCGATCATATAGATCTAAGAACGCTACAAATCTCCTCCTCTTATCTCATTCATCCTTACATTTGACACTCAGATTCGAGGGGTCACCAGCAGGCAACCACTTTATTCACCTTATATCCCGCCAGGGTACGCATACGACGACTTCCCCTTCGTAGGCGCTCTAGAAGCCTTACACTGGATGGGAGTGTCGCAGATGAGTTGGGCAGGGTGAGCGGGGTTAAGGATGGGTGGAAAGATGTTGCGGTGGATATTGAGGTACCGGATGGAAAGAAACGCACAGGCAGCAACCCCATTCTGACCTTCTCTGTCTGTCAGGGGTACCCCTATTCTACGCCGGTCCGGTCGGCCTGATG
Source organism: Mycena alexandri (assembly GCA_029233265.1). Lineage (NCBI taxonomy): Eukaryota > Fungi > Basidiomycota > Agaricomycetes > Agaricales > Mycenaceae > Mycena > Mycena alexandri. The sequence goes on along the minus strand of JARJCM010000722.1, from coordinate 15,125 downwards.
CCTCCCGATGGCACCGTGTCTGCGATCAAGCTCGGGATCTTTGCCAATCACTCCGCTCACGTACATCTGTATAGTAGCTTTTATACCCGCAGTCTAGCGTGGGAATCCTCAGAGTTTCTTCTCTTTGGATCTCCCTCGCTAGGTGCGTTACAGTTTCCTGTACTCTAGTATATCTTATTTATATATCTTTGGATCTCCCTCGCTAGGACTCTTGAGTATTCTCGGGCCTTGAGGTTGCCCTTACACCGTCCCCGGTCTTCATTTTCGCAATCTCACTCAAACCATCAAAACCATTCTCCAGGATTGAAGCTCGCACTTTTTCCATTACACCCCGTTCAAGCAATTCTGGCAGCGCTCCCCGGGGGGCCGCATTCAGCGCATCTACGACGAGTTTTACTCCTCAAACGCGTACATCGAGGCACACGAAAAAATTCAACGGCAGCCTGCGGAGCCCAATTGCACTCTCGAGCGAGTCGTAGCCGCGCTCATGTTCTGGTCTGATTCCACCCATCTCGCCAACTTCAGTACTGCCACTTTGTGGCCCGTCTACATTTTTTTTGGAAACCAATCCAAGTCGGTTCGGGGAAAGCCTCGCGCGGGGGCCTGCCATCATGTTGCATACATGCCGAAGGTGAGTCCTGTCAACACATATTTGTTCTCGCCGCACTAATTTCTTCCCTCCAGCTTCCGAACAACTTTTTTGATTGGTTCCATGCGGAGATGGGCCATTCACCGTCGGCTGATGTCCTGACCCACTGCCGGCGCGAGCTTATGCACGCAATCTGGAAACTTCTCCTGGATGGTGAATTTCTCAAGGCGTGCAAACATGGAATTGTCGTTGAGTGTCCAGACGGTGTCTCACGGAGGTTTTATTTCCGCGTTACACGTACTCCGCCGATTATCCCGAGAAGTAGTCTTTCACCTCTTCTTTTTTTCGTCGTGCTCACATGGTATTTTAGGGTTCTGCTCGCCACCATCCGTGTCATGAATCGCGGTTTTCACAACCCATTCATTTCCTTCCCTACTACCCCGTTTTCCATACGACAACTGAACTCCAAAGGAACATCCCGGAATACTCCTGGATCCACACGGCGACGGACCCGGAATATTCCCTGAAACGACGGTAACACACACCGACAGTTGACAACCGCCCGGGATATTCAAGGATCGACGATCGGACACCCCATGTGTCAAACCCTAAAAGCCAATACATCGTGGAGATATATTCGATCACACTCCTGTGTGCCATACGTTGTCTCATCAACGCCGATTGGTATTTCAGTTGAAACCTTGGATACCTAATTAACAGAGTAGTATATATACTAGGTAGAATCTTCCTGTACTCTAGATTCTACCTCGTCTAATACCAGCTATACTTTGGCCTGGCAACAACGAAGCGTCTTCTCACCACTGGGCAATGACTCTCAGTATACTATCGTTCATCCTCTCATCGGTAACCCTACGTGCGGGTTATCTGGGCGCGTACTATACCGCCTTCGGGTCTTTTCGGGATCCACCTCGAGCGGACATACGCCGGACGTCGCCCCTTATTGTGGCTATCCGACTATATCCCCTCCTCGGCGTTCACCCCGGGTTCTAGCCGGGTTATTCGTACAAAGTCCCGGCCGGGTTATTTCCATATCGACATCCCGTCAGGCCGACCTAGGGCTGTCGCTGACAATCCGCAATCTCGGCAAATGCCCCTGCCCGCGTTGCCTCGTAGAAAAGGATGAGTTGGATCAAGTTGGTACCGTTCGCGATGACAAGAAACGAGTTGAGACACAGCGAGTTGAGGACGACCGTCAGCGTTCTTGGATTCAGAAAGCGCGTGACTGGATCTACCGGAAGGGCTGAGGGGTCAAAAGTGCTGCTGTTGAACGTCTTCTCTTTCCAAAATCCTGGGTTCCTACAACGGTATGGCGCTGTAACCCATTAACATATTGCACACGACTAACATTGAGATTCCGCTAGAATGCTTTTTCGGCGCTGGCAAAATATGGCTGCAACATTTTTGTGATGCTCGTCGTCAATTTCATGCATGAGTTTGAGCTGGGCGTCTGGAAGGCCATATTTACCCACCTCATGCGCATCTTGATCGACCACGGTGATGACGCTATTCAAGCCTTGAACTCTTGGTGGGTCAGACTGCACTTCCGTTGTGTTTTCAACATTAATCCTCAATAATTACAAGTATTGACAAGTTCCTACCTTTGGCAAATCAATCCGCCGATTTATGAATAATGCCTCCGGCATGAAGAAGTTGGCGGCTCATAATTTTGAGGATCTGTTGCAGGTACGTTCATTTACCTTCCATTGCTAATGTTCGTTGATTTATTTCGCGCCGGAAAGTGTGCCCTGCCCGTTTTTGAGGACTTGCTGCATGCGCCGCATGATGCGATAGTACAGGACCTTCTGTTTACCCTCGCCTACTGGCATGTGCTGACGAAGCTTCGCATGCACACTGAATTCACGCTCAAATGTCTCACCGATGTCACCAAGAGCCTATTTCGGCAGTTGCGCTACTTCACCCGGGTCACTTGTGCAGCGTTCAACACCCAGGAGCTGCCGAGGGAGGAGGCAGCTCGGGGCCGAAGAAATGCGAAAATGGCAGCAGCTGCAACGGCGGCGGGGCGTGAGGCACCCTGAACAACGGTTGGGAGTAAGGGAAAAAAGTTCAACATGCTAACATACAAAGGGCATTCTCTCGGCAACTATGTGCGCACCATCTTCTTTCTGGTGACCGTCAATTCGTATTTGATGCAGCCCGTATTTGATGCAGCCGGTATGTCATCTGTACCCGCCACGACAAGAAACTCACGTCACGTTCAGGCTGAAATGGAACACGGGCACCCGTAGTTGTAACATAGAGGCTTCTTGCGTGGCTGTAGCCAGAACATAATTTGCCTTCCTGCGTGGCTGTAGCCAGGCAGCCATTTGGCCAAAGAATTTAAAGAAATGACACTTCTGGGATTCGAACCTAAAACAGAGAGCTGACCTAGATTACATAATTGCATACTAGATCAAGCACCTTAACCAACTGAGCCAAGAGGGCGTGGAGAGTCAGTATACAAACTACAACAGGCCAGCTGTACCCAAACACACAATTAGCCTTAAACCTGCCAATTATGGCCTGCATAGGGCCACTGGTTAGAGTTTGGGGGGTTAGGGTTTGGGTTAGGGGTTAGAGTTAGGGTTGGTTAGGTTCAGGGTTCCCAGGGATATATTTCTTCTTGTTGGTTAAGGTTTGTGTTGTTAGATTGGTTATGGTTTTTAGTTGGAAAGTTAGTGTTTAAAACATTACCAAACACATAATAAGCAATTACAAACAATAACCAAGATCTAGGGCAGGCAAGCCCTTAGGTTGGGAATTAGCAGTGCTTACCCTATGTGGTAGGAAGGGTAAGCATGTCTTTTATGGCCCCTTTAGTATAGTGGTTAATAGCATGTTAATGAAAAAAATCCTGGACTCAATAGGTCTAGGGTTCAATTCAGCTGTTGGGCACTCTATTTTTCATTTTGAACACCAGAGTTACTGGTTCCTGGCTGCAGCCACCCCCTGGCTAGAGCCACGCAGGAAGACAACCCTGCCACCTGGCTACAGCCACACCATTTAGTCTATATCTTACAACTTGGGCTCACACGGGCACCTCAAGATATATTCGCACGAACAAGAACGATGTGGTCGGTCAGATTACCCAGCACGCGTGAAGCACGCTCACTGGAGAGACTTCATAACTGACCTTCCGCCTCCCCCCCCAGAACCCCAGACCTAGTTGACACCGATGGTAGCGTCGCATCGACCCCCACGCAGAAGGCGGCGCTGTTCCAGGCCAAGTTTTTCCCGCCCAGGCCCAACGTCCCTCCTCCGCCCCAAGGTCCCCTTCCCACCCCTCGCCCTGACCCTACCTTCTCTGTCGACCACGTCCCTAGAGCCATTGCCAGGATAGCTCTGTGGAAGGCCCCAGGTCCGTCTGGCATCCCAAACGTCGCAATTGCTGCAGCCCGCTTCCTCATCGCCCCCTTCCTACTTGAAATCCTTCAGGCGGGCCTACGGCTTGCGTACTTCCCCAAGTCCGGGCGCATCTTCATCACGGCCACGCTCCGGAAGCCCGGCAAGGCTGACTACACGGCCCCTGGCGCGTACCGCCCCATCGCGGAAGAGGAGGGCTTAGGGAAAGTCTTGGAGTCGGTGGTGGAGGCGGAAGGATTGCTATCACCGAACCAGCTTGGAGCCAGACCCGGCAGGAGTTCGGTGGACGCTGTCTTGCTGCTTACCCAAAAGGTCAAGGACGGCTGGAGGGTAGGGAAGGTGGTGAGCGTCCTGCTGATGGACATCTCGCAGGCGTTCCCATCGGTATCTCACGAGCATTTGCTCTGCCTGCTCTGTGAGAAGGCTGTGCCGGAGACAATTGTGGGCCTGATTGCGAGCTTCCTAAGTGATAGGCGCACCGTTCTCACCTTCGACAACCACCATTCCCCCCTCCTCCCCGTCCCAAGTGGCCTCCCCCAGGGCTCCCCCCTCAGTGCGCTGCTATTCTTGATCTACATAGATGAACTCCTCAACGATGGCAACGAGGGCTATATCGACAATCTCAGCCACATCAGAGCCTCAGCCTCACTCCAAGAAAACGTCGGGAAGATGGAATTGTACGTGCGCACACGTGCGAGCCCTGCCGCCGCCCGCCTTGGCCTACATTTCGACCTACCTAAGTTCCAGCTCCGCCACTTTGTCCCTCCCCGCCGATGCGCTGAACACTATTTTCCCCTTCCCGTCACCTTCAATGGCATTACCATACAGCCCACGCCAACCGCCAAGCTCCTCGGCATTGTCCTGGATGACAAGCTCTCGTTCCGCAACTACGTCGAACTGGCGCAGAGTCGGGGCACAAAGGCGATGCTTGCACTCTCGCGCATCTCGTCGCCCACCTTCGGCCTCCCCCACGCACACATACACCAGCTTTTCCAGACTGTTGTGGTACCGAGGATAGAGTACGGGCTCCCCGTTTGGTACAAGCCGGTCTCTTCAAACGAGCACGCGAGACGAGCGGGAACGGTCTGGATTTCCAAGGCGCTCGGCAAGGTCCAGAGGCTCGCCTGCAAAGTCATCACGGGCGCCCTCTGCACGACGGCCACCGACCTCCTTGACCTACATGCCAACCTCCTCTCTGTCCACATTCGCCTCAATCGTTCCGTGTACAATGCCGCCGTCTGTATCGCCACGCTTCCTGCCTCACACCCCCTCCACCGCACCTTCAAGCGCTGCCGCCACGTCCCACAATGGCACCGCTCCCCCCTTCACCACCCCCATGCCGCCTTCCCCATCCTCAGCTCCACCTTCAAGGTCATCAACCCTCACCTCGCCATCCCACCGCCGCCGCCGGGCTCAATCATCACCCACATTGTGCCGACGAAGGAGCAGGAGGAGGTCTCGGGACGAGGAGGCACATGCATCTACATGGACGGTTCAGGTTTTGAGGGCAGAGCGGGGGCGGCGGTGGTCGTGTGGAAGGAAGGTCGGGAGGAGGGCTGGAGAACAAAGCATCTGGGAACACAAGGCGAGCACACAGTCTTCGAGTCCGAGGTCGTCGGCACAATCTTGGCCCTGGATATCATCAAGGGGACCCCGCAGCTAACTGATGTCGACATCTTCATCAACTGCCAGCCCGCCCTCACTGCCATCTCCTCCCCACGCACCCAACCGGGCCAGTACCTCCTTGCACTCTTCCATACACTCCACTGCCACCTCCTCCGCGCCCGCCCGACCCTCAAAGTCCACCTCCTTTGGGTACCAGTGCACGTCGGGATCGTAGGGAATGAAGCAGTTGACGCGCGCATCAAGCCCTTCGAGTCCCCCCTCCCCACGAGCAAGGCCACTGTGCTCGACACGGGCTTCAAGGCGTTCAAGGCCCGGTGGCTGTCCGAGTGGCGCTCTTCCCCGCGCTTCAATCACATTGCCCTCTTCGACCACCCTGAGCCTGGCACCATGGTCGCGTACATGTACACTGGGCTTAGCCGGCCGCAATGTAGCGTCCTGACCCAGCTGCGCACGACTCACCTCGCCCTGAACGTCTACCTCTATCGCTTCCACTTCGGCCCCTCCCCCGACTGCGCGCTCTGCCTCGTCCTCAAAACCGTCCCACACTTCCTCCTTGCGTGCCTGCGATACCGCCGCCAACGTCTCGACCTCGTCCTCGGTCTTGGTACTGCCCACCTCTCCCTCCGCCGCCTCCTTGCCGCCAAGTCTGACCACAAGCCCGTCCTCCGGTTCGTCTGTGACACCAGCCGTTTCCCGCGCTATGCGCTATAACTACCGATACCTTTTCATCTTTCCACTCACTATCCCCCCTCCTCCTCATCCTCGTCTTACAATACGACAACCTCTTTCTTTTCTTTATATCTCAAATCTCGTACTCACACATCTCTCGCACCAAAACAGTCCCACATACTGTTACAGCACCACACCCATTGGACCCCCATCTCCCTTTCACTGCCCACCCCCGAACCACCTCCCCGCACGCTAGCTTACATACATGTACTACATATAGTGCCACATGGGCCCCAAGGGGCCCGCATGCACTCTAATGGAATTATGAATGAATGAAAGAACAAGCCTCAACAAAATCCGAGAAAAATGAAGCATATAGTGACCAGATCAGTAAATTCCCCCGCATTAAGTGCATTAAGCGCCGTTAAGCGCTTAGGCTGGATCAATTTACCGTAGATTGATGTCAATTTACAGGATTTACAGCCCCGTGACCGCGGGCGCGCGGCAGCGCGCCAGCTTTTATAAGCTTCCTACTTTCTGCCCTTCCCTCCGATGAATTGGTAAATTATGTTTAACCCTTCTTCGTGCTCCTGGGCAAGTCTTACAGATAATTAAGTGAGTTGGCAAGGCTTTGGAGGCAATGGAGTTGCACTCTTAATTATAAGGACTTTGGGCATGTTCTTGCGCTCCCTAGCGGGAATGGCTAAGCACTTCCGGAGGGTTAAAACTCAAAAGTAATGTCAATCAACTTGAATGCGCTGTTTGATGCCAAAATGTCAAAGAGGAAAGTGTTGAATTGCTACGTTTTACTCCATCGAAATGTCCATCTTCGCGTACTTCTCCACATATCAGTGTGGAGGTGAATGGGCACACCGTTTAGCGCCGTTTGTTGATTTTCCGTTTCCTGTACAAAATATGTATGCAAACACTGCCGAAAAATGACATTTGAATTTTACTCTTTGAGTCTGATGTGAAGATTCTGGGCATCCCTTTCCTTCACCTTCACAACTTCCATGGCAAGTTATATTGTGTGGACGGTGGCATTCCTCGAGCGGGTGGCAAGCGTCATCAGATCTAGATCTGAACGATCTCGATCACCGGCAACTAACGAATGGGGAAGGTTCGTTATCTTTAGGGTTTACAGAATTTACTATTTATTGTTGTAAATCAACACAGATAAACACACTTATCTTGTTTCAGAACTTCGAGCCATCACAACATTTTTTATGCCGCTCCCGAGTGCCTCCTTGTTAATGGAGCCCCTTCTTATGGTACCTTAGAGCAATCTGAACCGAATCGACGGCTTTGCCACGAAATGTCTCACCAGAATAGGAAGTTCATCAAAGATCAAAGATCCGAGGTCCAAGACGCAAGACGCTGAAAGATGGGGTTCCCAAGACACAAGAATTTTTTGAAAGACGCAAGATCCTCAAAGATGGGTTTGAAAGATGTAAGATGCCAAAGACAAATATGCATATTTACTGATGGGCCCCAAGGGGGGATCGGGATTAAAATTCCCAACGGGGGGAGTGGGGGGGGGGGGGGGGGTCTGACCGAGGCTGAAAAAAACTTCTTACTATGAGTTATGGGAGGGAGGAAAGGGCTGGCAGAGGCATGGTAGAGCCTCTAGTGAGTAAAAAAAATCTCAAGTTCTGCTTCCTACTTACCTCAGGAGGTGTTGAAACAATAATTCCACCCAAGTTCAACCAAAAGTGGTCCATGGGCGTCCCGGGATGAGGTTCAGCAAAATTTTACAGCTCACTTGAAGCCTTTGTAGCACTCTAAATAGCTTTAGGAGCCATGGGATGTACTTCAAGCATTAAAAACAAGAGGTATCGGGACTACTAAGAAGGTTCAGTAGATGGCGGGAAATCCGGCGGGAGCGGCCCGGCGCTAGGGGTGGGAAACAACTTCCATATATAGAAGGAGGGGGGGAGGGGGGGGAGGGGGGGTCCAGCCAAGGTTGAATTTTTTTTTATCGACCCACCTTCCGAGTTTCGAATCCCGATCCTCCCTTGATGGGCCCCCAGAGATGATACGAATTGAGAAACTAATGTACCGGGTCCACATTGCTTGCCTCCTTCGGCTATTACCCTGTTGGACGAGGCGTGTCAGAGAGTGGTCCATCCATCTCGACGCTTGACTTTCCTATGATGGAAATAGCGTAGGATTGCTTCTGTGACATCGGCACTTGCCGATCGGCGAGAGTGACCTGCCAATAGAATAAATTCAGTCACTGTATTCCTCAGTACGGAGCTTTCAAGGGACGCACAGGGGTGGCTGGGTCGACGAGCCCCGATGTCCACGTGGTAACGAGCTTGCTGATGGCCGGGACGATAATGCTGTGGAACAGAGAGGGCGTAGCGCGCGGTCAGTTTTACCCGGGGACAGTGTTATACACTTACTTGACCGACGTCAGGTTGCTGATAGACTGAAGACTGAATAGCGCGGCGTTGGTGCTGCCGCGCAGAACAATCTGCGAGTGGATCGCCGACGTCGCCGGCACGCCGATCGCCACGTACGACAGAAACTTGTCAGGGACAAGGACGCTCTGGATCGTGAAGGTGTTGTTGTCACTTGGAACAAGGAACCACTGTGCATTGCTTCTTTAGTAGGGTTGCAACGATAAAAATGACGGGGAGACTTACATCTTGAAGCGTCGGGGCCGCGGTTGAGAGTTCCGGCACGCCGACAACCGGAGAAAATTCTGGCACGTCGGGGTAGGTTGGATCGACGCTCCACTCGTGCCCATTTGTGTCGGCTATCCGAACTATGCTACCAGGGGCTGCGAGGAGATCGCTGATGGAGGTGATCGAGGAAGAAGCAGCGGTCGTTCCCCAGATGAAGGCTGCAAAAGTCAGGATGTTGAGCATTGCTGGATTGAATGAGGCGGTAAATGAGTGGACCGTTTAAGTACCACTTACAGCCTTAGGTTGGCAATGTGGAAGCGTTATGGCGGAGTGACTCAGTTTCTATTGTCAGAAATGATGTTCCTGAAGAAGGATGTCCGCTGTTGCGTCTGTCTCGCTGACAGTACAGTTGAACTTGAACTTCCATTCCGGCTGCTCACTAAGATCAGTAGGTCGGACATGGCAATTATGGTAAGTTGCATAGTGATGCAAAATTGAGAGGAAGGCGGTCCGGTGTTGCATCTACCCCACTGATATTATTAGCAGCACAGTTGAACCTTGACTTCTGGCATTCCTTCTGCTCACTAAAATTGACAATTATGGTAAGTTCAACACTGACGCGAAATTGAACTGACACAGATTGACGTTGCGGCATAAAAATCACTTTGCCCTTCCACCAGGTGTGCGCTGAGGTGGAACGTAAAGCGGCGGATTTCAAGAGCACTTCCAATGGGCTTGATTAGTACCGCGGAAACTTCTGTAAGCAGTGCAACATGGTTCGACGGCGAGGAACTCTGACAGGGGACAGGTTTTCCCAACGCCAGAACCTTGCTTTTGACATTACTGACAAGCTCTTTACCGTGGAAAGCCGGGCTCCATTTTTACGGTTAAAGCAACACGATGGCCGTGTCAGCACAGCGCGGAAACTTGTACCGCCTGCGGCTTGGGTACGGCGCGCGTCAGAATCAGGGAGCGGAATGACTTGCCTGTCTGGCATTCACATCGGCATCCGATGCCGCGGAAGGCGGAGTGAAGAAATAGCCTCTGGCACGTCAAGGGCAACTTCTTCCCTTCCACTGTTTCCCCCGACGTGTCGCTTATGTCTCCATCTTCGTTCTATCAGACAGATTTATGGCATGTGCTGTCATGTCGTCTCAGAGGAAAACAAGGCAGATTTATGTTCCATTGACCGCGGAGCGCATACCTCCCCACCTCGCTTGACCATTGACCTTCTGTGGTTGGTTGATCACAATAGGACTGTTGTCTTCCCCAGGAACATCATTTGAGCTTCAGGAAATTACGAGTCACCTCCGCCAGCCCTTACCATCAGCAAAACCTCTTTTTTGCTGTAGTTGGTGTAGTTGGTGTAGTTGGCTGTAGTTGGCTGTAGTTTCAGCTCAACTATGTAGTGCTATGTAGTTCTACATAGTTTGTAGGGACTCTACATAGTTCCATGTAGTTTGGGGGATTCTATGTAGTTTATGTAGTTTATGTAGTTCAACGGGGTATTATGTGGTTTCTGATCAGCGCCCAACTGTCCACTCTTCAACACACATTATGAAGATCTGATTGTTCAGGAAATTGCAGAAGGTCTGGTTTTGAGTTGTTCTGACTTTGAAAATTCTCGCGTGTTGGAAAGTATTTTGTGTTTTACGCTTCAACCAAGCTGTTTGGCGAAAAGTGGTAGAGAAGACTTTTGTAGCTCTCTTCAAGCTCTACAACTTTGGTTTTGGTCTATTTTTAGCATCTACCACATATTTTACACACCCTGGATTTTGTTTTTCAAAGTCAAGTCTTTCAGAGTGGATAGAAAATTATCCACACCCCAGATACAGCAGACAGTGTGAATGGGCAACGGGTGTGGGCGGAGAGAAGAGTAACCTGGCTTGGATATAGGAGGGTACCTATGTATCAGAATCATTCCCATTCACTTACATGCTCTCTTAGCTCAGTTGGTTAGTGCACGGAACTCTGTATTTTGCCTGAACCCCCGAGGTCGCGCGTTCGATTCTCTCAGGAAGCACTTTGTTTAGTTTAATAATGACTTAGAATAGAATAGAATTACGATCCAATAAGATATTAGTTAATTAGTTGAATTGACATGACTGGTTACCCTTGAATTGAACAATGCGAGATAGTAGTAGTGGAGCACTGGGTGGCCGGTGATTGAGTAAGACTTTTCTTACCTTCAGAACCTCAACTACGTAGAACTACATAGAAACCCCTTCAACTACGTAGAACCGTGTAGAAACCCCCTCAACTACATGGAACTACGTAAGGGGTACCCTTTCTACAGAACTACAGGAACTACAGGAACTACGTAGTGCTACGTAGCAAGCCCCGGGTTTGCTGATGACGGCTTCGGCACGCGCGAATGTTATTTAACCCCAGGTCACTCAATCACCTCCCTCAGTTCAGTAATGCTCATCTCTTTTGCTCTTGCCGCCCTCGCCCTCAGCACTGCCACCGCTTCCCCGCGCTTTACCCCAATTACCTCGATTACTAGTAGTGATGTAACGGCGGCCGCCGGAATTTCGGTCCGGATATTCGACCAATTCGGACACTCGCTCAGTCTCGACCCCAACTACCCAGGCGCATCAGAGTTCTCCCCGGTAATCGGAGCACCGCAGCTCCCAACGGGCTCCGCTTCAATCGAAGATGCAAGTGCGTTCATGGTGGTTTTGAAATATTGCTAATTGCGCCTGAACCAGTGGTTCCTGGTCCCGCAGGACAACAGCACCATGAAGATCCAGAGCGTCCTGTTCCCCGACATGTTCATATCCTACCCAACCTTCAGTGTTTCACCGACACCCCCAACCCATTTGATGCTTGTCCTGCGCGACAACACTAATGCCGCGCTCTTCAGCATCATACCCATTAATGGAGTAACCCACGTTAAGTAATTCTCTTATCTCAATTAGATATGTGGGTCCACAGGCTAAAATGACTGCTGGTACGCAGCATCAGAGTGCCCGCTGTGGGCATGGCTCTCACCACTTGGGCAACGACGCTGAACGATACCACTGTCCCGGTAAGTCACATTGCGACACCCCAGTGTATTTTAATATTGATTTCTTACAATCAAGATCACCCTGGCCGACCCTGAGAATTCAAGCCTGCAAGCCTTCAATGTCGTAGCCATATGCAAGTGACAATAATTTCGCACCGGATACCAGAACCCTCTAACCTGTTTTTATAGTGGGATAACAGGGAAACATGGAACACTGGCCGGATTGCCAAGCACGGGACCTGTACCTAAGGCTCCAATGGTTTAGTTTATAAACAGTTTTAAACGGTTAAAAAAGTTTCTATGGGGGTTCTGGGCAAACAGTAAACAAACCATTCTATACTGTACTATTTCGCTCAATTCTCCGCGGCTGTGACCCGTGACACAAATTTTCGAACTTCAGTTTTCGAAAATCCGCTGGACCCACCGTGACCAGGAAAAAATTTCGAAAATGTCGCCGAGCTTGGCCTGTTGGCGTGGGGCTGAAACACTGTTTAAAACACACAATTATAGCTTGAGTTGCTAGGGTTGAACCAAAGGTTAAATCAGTGTTACTTACCATTGCAAGAGTAGCCCACAAGGAGTCGTACACACAGAAAACAGGTAGCCTGCAACCAATATTCGATGTGGGTGAGCAGCAACAATCTCCGGTTGAGTGTTTGAGTGAGGGGTGCAATTTTTTGAACCACAAGACATTCTACAGGAAGAAAAAATGATTTTTCAATCGATTTCGTGACTTCTTTTCAATGTTCGAAAATGCTCGCGGTGACCCGTGACAGGTTCGAAAATTTTCTGAAATTTTGAGGCCCGTGACGCGTGACTTACGAATTGAGTGAAATAGTACAGTAAATGGTTTAAATGAACTGTTATGATTTGCCTCACACCTCCTACCTGCAACTGGTTTTGTCAGCGAGGGCACTTTAGGTCAGCCTGACTGCCGCAGAGCCAAACACAGCCATCATCCCAGCGTGGGTGTTGAGGGGAATCTGTCACGGTCTCGATAGCGGTACATCTCCACAGTTCGATTTGGTTCCCTGCTTTTTTCGCCTCTTGGACTCTTCAACTCCTCAAGCCTTCAACGTTTCACGTCAACGAATTGAAACACCGGTAAGCCTCATTCAATTCAAGCTCGCACAATCTTCACTGGCCAAGATCACGCAAGTAATTGTTTCGAAAATCTGCATTCCCAAAAAAAATGGATCAGAATTGAAGCTTACCTCACCGGCACTAGGTTCAAATTCAAGGCTCGAATGTGCGTTCGAAATTCTAGAACTGAGAGCAATAGAGGTAAGTAAAAGGCAACAAAACTGAGTCAGTGAGTAAGAGGACTCGTGATGTAGTAGCCCGATGTAGTAATTCAACACGAGCCATGTCCTTAAAAGCACCCAAATATAATTTCTAGTCAACCTTTCTTTCCGTCCTCGCGGAGTGGGTCCGAGATGCGATATTGACCACTTGCCAGATGTTCAGCGTTCAAGTGCCAGCACCTGCACACACGCACCTCTGAGTGTGTGAGTGTGTGCGTCCCCTGGAGTACTGAGCGCGCGCCAGAGTGCTGGGTGAGCGCTAGCGATCAGCGTGCCCTAGTGCGTGCTAGCGTGTGCCCAAGTACGACGCTCATTGTGCGCTGATTTTTCTGCGGGTAAAAGATAAGAAAAATGAAAGAATTTCCCTACGTGTTACGGCGGAAAAAGTGGAAGTACTAGTGGAAGTAATTTGGATAAAATGAGATAACCATCATTCCCACCATTCCTTGTCCACCGGCATCAAAATCCCCTTTCCACTGTAATGTACCTACTCCCAGGACCGTTTCAGACCTCGTCAGCATTTAATAAACTAACCAGGAGTAATTTAGGGCCGCCCTGGGGCGAAAAAAACCTCCTGAAACTCACCACAAAGAGTAACTCGGACTGGTGAATATTTATACATCAGTTTGTAATGTTTACAAACCAGAAATTAAAACCCGTTTATAATTGCTCTGGGAATTATAAACAGGACCCTACGCCTTACAAACCGCCTTACAAACGAGCTCGCTGGGGACAAACAAGACGGCGTGGGGGCCCACCTAACCCGCGGAAGCACACTTTCTTTGAATTATTTCGGCTGCCGTTTTGTCATTCTCTGTCGTAGCGGATCACCGCGTGGATTACCAAGTCGGAGGCGGCCACGAAACCCCCTTCGTACAAGTCGTGGGCCACGACGGCCCACGACTTATAAGAAGGGGGTTTCTGTAATTTGGGCACCAACATGTCCGCCTCCTACAAGTCATTCGCAGTTATCGGCGCCGGCGCTCTTGGGTCCGCGATCGTCGCTGCCTTCGCTGCCCAGAACCTTCCAGTCGTCGTCCTCGCTCGTCCGGGATCTAAGAGCACAGACAAGCTCCCTGCCGGCGCCAAGCTCGCCACCGTCGATACCAGCGATGCCGCTGCTGTCGCTGCTGTTTTCAAGGAGCACACCGTCGATGTAGTGCTTTCAACCATCACTGGGCACGCCATCGGCGCGCAGAAGTCCCTCATCGAGGCCGCCAAGGCCGCGAACATCAAGCTGTTTGTTCCGTCTGAGTATGGAGTGCCAACGGAAGGCCTGAACGAGGGTATCTGGGCAGAGAAGAACCAGATTGCGGAGCAGTTGAAGAGCGCTGGTATCCCGTCTCTCAGAATCTACGTCCGTAAAATTTAAATTTCCCTCTGCATATATCACAGGTGCTAAACCAACACTATAGAACGGTCTTTTCATCGAATACATCCCGTGGCTATTCGTGAACGCGGAGACCAAGAAGATCCATATTGTGGGCAAAGGCGAGGCCCCGCTCTCCGTGACGGCGCTTCCTGATGTTGCGGGTTCGTTGCACCATTTCAACGCAACCATCTATGCAACTAATCTCTGATTCCACAAGGATTCGTCGTCCACGTTTTGACCACGCTCCCGTCCATCGAGCTGGAGAACAAGATATTCCGCATCGAGGGCGAGCGCACCAAAGCCAACGACCTCGGTGCACTGTTCAAGACCACAGTGGAGTATGTCACCGAAATTCCCGGGGAGATGGGGGACATCAAGACCATGGCGGCGACCGAGCTTGATTCTGGCCTTGGTAGCACCGGGTGGAGCGTTGTGACCAAGAGCGAGGGAACTGGTGATGCCGCTGCAAGCAGCGCTAACAAGCTTTGGCCCGGGCATCACTGGAAGACGATCAAAGAGGTTCACGGATTGTAATTACTTACAA
>JARJCM010000721.1:0-26134 GCA_029233265.1 Mycena alexandri | reverse complement strand
AGTGATTCTGAGTGCTCGGGGCTGGCCGATACGAGTCAGAACAACTGATTTTGGCCAGTGGCCCGTTAGGGCGTTTTTGGTTATGTTTGGGTATCGCCGAAAATAAATTCACCGCGGGCCCAAAACACCACCTAAAATTGACCCAAAATATCTCATCTTACTCTTAGGATGTTGGTCCATACCAAGGGCAAAAGACCCGGGTATATATTGCACTTCACGAGCAGGCTAGCGGGTAAAAGTGCTAAGGTGGCCCGGTTCCCGGTCACTGATAGTAGCTCCTCCAGTTCTTCTGGATCGAGCGGTGGATCTATGCATTCAATGGGCAACATCTCAGAAGAGAACGAGGGCCAGAAATTGATCTAGTGCCAGGGCACCGCAGAAATGGAACCAGAGGGTTGAAAGGTATTGTTTAGTGTCATATATGTGGATGGCAGAACTTAGGATAAGTTGAGGCCAATAAAGGTGAGCCTAGGTGATCTACAATTAGCTACACTGATATAAACATTCCCAGGCTAGGCGAGCTGAGCAGACCCATACGGAGCTACGTCCAGCTCAACTCAATTGGTCCAGCTGTGCATAGGTGACCTAAACTGACCTGTTGTAGCCGCCTACACTGACCCATACCATGCTACGTCCGGCTGAACTGAGTCAGCATAGGGTGGCCCGGAATGCAGTGTCTGGAGACAATTCAAACTCTGGTGACAATGAGTAGAGATTTTTCCGTATCTTTTGTAGGCCAGTTTATTTAAGAATAAATTATCTGCCAGTGGTGCCACAGAAGATAGAGAATAGATGTAGTACTCATATTATAAGGTTGATTTACTGAATCCCTACAAATATATCCTGGCTGTGTCACTAGTAATTAACTCAAGGGTTCTATGTACTTGTCCATCCAGTCTATTGCAAAGCCACCGGACATCAATGATGATGCCGTGGTGTCATTGAAGTAAAGTCTAAGGTGGAGAACTCTAGCCCTGCTTCAAATCCAGAGGAGCTCCCGAAGCCCATACCCGACCTGGGAGACCTTTGAAAACTGGCTAGCTGACAGGCCTGGGAGACACAGTGTTGTGGCTAATGGTTAAGGCTTAATTAAGGGTAGGCCTTAATGTTAACCCTTAATTTCAGCCTGAAAACATGGTTAGGCCTACTTAAGGGCATGTTAAGGGAGAATGATGGCCTATCACTGAAGCCAGAAAATGATTGTGCAGAGTTGCGGGGTGCTTTGAGTGAAAAAAGACACGGACCTGATGTCAGTTTCAACCATTTTCTGTGATGTGGACATACATTACAGCTGGGCATAGAAATGATAGCTTGGAGTTGGTTGTTGGACTGGCAAAAGTTATTCCCCGAGGAAGAAACGAGGGATTTGCCTGGAGGGCAAAGGTTGGGAGGAGGAACTCAATTTTATGGTGCATACAGATATATCTTCTTCACCGGATGTACTCTCAGCGTCTGCGTCCTCCGTTAGGGGTTCTCCAACTGTCACCGATTGGGTACCAGATTTTCCTTGTGCAGCTGAGGGGCTCGTTTCTCTGAGGAGTTCAAGCCTTCTTCCGGTTAGTTTTTGCCTCTTTTTTCCAGTGCGCCAACAGCGACCTTCGCGCGGGCTCGCACAAAGTTACGAATGTCCTCTTTGAACTTGGCAAAGCCGGTTTGGATCTTATCGGCGTCTTCAGGTGCGTTCTCAATTTCGGACTCGAGTTCTGCACCTAGGGTAATAGTATACTCTAGGAATTGTTTGTCTCGGAGGAGGAAAATGGGGATCGTATATCTGCCCTTCCCGATAAAAGGCGCCCCTGGTGCTTTGAATTGTACCGAGACCAACCTGTGGTCGGTAAGGCCCCCAGCCGCGTCGTTGATATCCCAGTCCCTACAATTCTTGAAGAGTTTCGGGGAAACGTATACGCGATCGATGCGTGAAAACGTGTTTCGTGCACTGCAGTAAGTGTAGGCCTTCGTGTCTGGGTGTACCGTTCGCCACCCGTCTTGCAGGCCTACAAGGCGTTTGAATCTGGCCAGCGCAGCTGAAGCTGCGGCGTTATCCGCACGGTGCGGAAGTCTGTCGATGGGGTCTTCGACAATGTTGGTGTCCCCGCCCATGGAGTCGGGAACAGGAAGGTCAGTCGTCATCCATAGGTCACAGAGTTTATCCCAGAAGTTCTTGTTCTCTTGCATGGACTCCAGGCGCATAAACCCCAAGAACTGGATGGGTAAGTTTCCCGTGCCACGGAATAACTGCGAGGACTGCGCGTCCCGGAATCAGGTAATGTACCTTAACGCCTGCAGTGTTCGTGATCTCTCTGTTAAGCACGATTGCGAGGCCCCGGGTACTAGGGTTTTCGGGATTGGGGGAGTGATATATATCCAACCTCCTACCTAGTATATGGTCATCTTGGATTTCAGATGCCTGAGCTGCAGAAAGGTGGGTCTCGCCAACTACACAAATTCCAATCTTTTCATCGTACATTAGACGATTTAGCCCATGCCATTTATGGTCCGGGTGGGATATTGAGTCTTTCTTCCGGCCGTTTATATTTAAAGCCGCAAGCTTTAGGTGAGCTCGAGTGTTCCGTTTTATAGCAGGGTTACCTATTTGCTGCTGGTCCCGTTTCCTGCTGAAGAAGGCCGGAGCATGGTCTTCATCTCGTGGAACCCCGGGAGCGTTTTCTGCGGCGGTTGGGGTTTCCGCCTTGGCCTGGGTTGGAATGACCCTGGGTGGGGGTCCTGTTGTGCTTGTGCCGCACTTGGTGACGATGCACCGGCGCACGACGCGCGGGACTTGAGTTTTGAGCCCTCCTCCCACGGGTACTAGCGCGCACACTTTGTGCGCGTCGGCTGCCGTACACGCTCTCGCGACCCACGGGATTGCTCCCCTGGCTCGCGAGGCGCGAAGAACGGCGAGTCGGCGCGGCGTGGTGTGTTCACGCTGCCCGCTTCTATCTCTCCGCCCTCTGTCATTGGGTCCGCGGTTGGCGGTCGGTTCCACGTTCCCTCGAGGGGCGGACACGGTAACCTCTCCACTACTCACTTCCTCAACCTCCAAAAGATGAAAAGAACTAGGCGTTGAACTACGTATCCTGGGTGCCAACTAACACATCAGGTACGGGGCAGACCTAACCGGCCTCCAAGGCGAGCGATGTTACCAGTACTTATCCGGTTTTCTGAATAGGCAGATTGCCGTCGTTCCCAGTAACTTAAGCTTCTCAGCGCGGCTAGCTCAGACCTAAATAGGCCTCCGCATAATTGAACCAAGCAGGCTTTCCCGTTCGAGCGGTCTATGTGGGCCCGTGGTTGCTGTAATTTTGCGCCAGAGGACGGTTCGGGGTGGGCATCCGCAGGCGAGTCCTATCCATCGCAGTAGGGGCGGCGTCTTCCAGCGCATACAGACTTGGGGTTATTCAGGGTTACCCAATTTTATCATGTAGATGACGTGGTTGTACTTTGTGGGGGTTTTGAGGACATCTCGAAGTTCATCGCATGAAAGGCAGTGTCGAGATACAAGGTTTCAGTGGCAGCATCCATAAAAGGAGCATGCCCCCTAAAAACCGGTTAGCAGAGAATGTATTTCTGCAGTGTGTTCAGGGCCTATTTTGGGGTGAGCTTTTGCCTGCTATCATGCCCTGGACTCATCCTTAGAATATTTGGGGGGGGTCTGTATGTGGTCTGTAAAGCGACCAGTAGATCACTCCAGCAGTCCTCATCGCGGCGTTAGAAGTGGAGGTCGCAGGGCCACAATCCTTCAGCGCCATGGAGTACCAATTTACTTAGGCACTGTAGGACCTCAAGGGTGCATTTGAATTTTCGCAAGGTTTTACAGCCGCTCAAACCTTCGGGGGGCTAATTTCTTCTTGCCTCGGGGTGGTGCTTAGTCAAATATGATTACTTCAGGCACTCGGTGCTGGCGGTGGGACCCCACCGTGTTCCTCGCGGGACTTCCCTGCAGAAATAATTAGTCTGGGTGCAACATTAGTTGTATTATCCCCAGGAATATTCTCAGGAATTTATTTCGAGCCATGGCAAGTTGGCGGTCATTTATTGCAGAGTTGCGCACAACTACCGATTTGGAGGCTCGACTCAAAAAGGGGTTTCCCGAGCCCAGAGGAGTAAGCAAAGGAAATGATATTGAGCATTGTGTATAAAATTCGTAAAAAAGGGGGGGGGGGGGGACATATACGAGTCACGGCATCTATGATTATGTACGGGCTGCGTGGAATTTACTCCCCACGACCGCCCTTGCGACCATTGCCGCCTTTGCGGTCATCGCGGTCCTTGCCTTTACCGTTACCGTTGCCTTTCCCACCTGACTTGGCGTTCCCGCGACCTTCTCGTCCTCCAAACCTGGAGATCAACGCTAATGGAGGAGGACAAGCTGCCGGAAAACTGGATCAGAGAACCCAGGGTTTTAGTGGGTACTGAACAACAGTCATCGCACCCCCATCTCCGCCCTCCGGGCGCCGAGGGAGGAACCGATAGTTTAGATCCCCACACTGTGGCACCCCCGCCTCGTGCGCTTGCGCATTTCCCTGGGCGGTGTTTCTTCATCCTTTCCAGAGGCCTCAGGGCCTCTGTTCTTTACGCGGCTTGCAAGCTAACCAATGTTAATTGTGCCTGTTGTACGTACCACCAAAAAAAAAAAAAAAAAAAAAAAAAAAAAACAACAGATATATCTTGGCCGGTCTCAGCTCTGTGCCTTTGTTGTGGCAATTTCAGTGGATTTTCCCCTTTAGGAAATTAAGCCTTAGTTAAGGGTACCCTTATTAAGGCCATCTTAAGGGTCCTAAGGGTTAGCAATAAAAAAGACCCTTAATAAGGCCTTAATCCGCAACACTGGGGAGACAATGTGGAGTCATATCACGCCCGGTGATAGGGCGTGTAACCAAACACGCATGAAAACTACCAAATTTTCTTCAATTATTGACCTATACTAAGGCGAAGTGAGACTAGAACTGAGGGAGAATGTTCTCCTCGGAACGGTATTCTACACCGCTCACGGTCGAAAGCCGGCAATTAACAAGTACTTTGAAGTCCAACTGAGAGCCTTAACGGGTGTCTTAGTTCACCTTCACGGTCTACCGCTGGGCTCTGGGAGTTGGCTTACCGCCAGACTCCTGGAGTACTGAGGTGAACAAGAGGAACTACAACAGTCTTGGCGGCTGAGCGCTACTAGCGGTAGCCTCATTGAGATACGGGATTTGAACCACAAACCCTACCTTAGGGTTAGGATCCGGCCAACGGTTGCACCTATAACTCGAAAGGAGTAACATCAAAGATTTGATACAAATCTCCCCAACAGTAGGACCAAAGGGAGTTGGAGAATGATACGGCCAACCATTGGACGAGTTTTTACTCGGCCAACTGTTGGCCTCGATAAAGAGCCTACAACGGTTGGGCACTCCAACGGCTGGAGTTTGACTCGGACGGTACTAACTGGAGCATCGGCTGCCGGTTGGGTTCCTGACAACTGATCCAACGGTTAGACATTGGTGGCTGTGCAGCCCAACGGTAACAATCCTACTCACAGTTGGAACTCAGAAAAACCTCTAACGGTTGGATTACATTCAGACAAGATATAAGATAATAAGACTCTACGGGAGAAGCCTCCTACGGCTGGCTTACCTTCAGCGGTAGCAGCTGTGGGATCAATGGCCGAGCTAACCGTTGACGGGAAATCACCTCACAGCTAAACCGTTGGCAACCGGAACTACGGAAGGCTAAACAGCTGAAGATCAAACCGGAGATAATACTCTTGAGAGTGGTCTACCGCTGCCTCAACCGTGGCGGTAAGTCATTCAATAAAAGTTTTCACAAGATAAGAGAAAGGGATATGGGATAGTGGCCCACAGGAGGGACTCCTAGCAGCCAGCGGTTGAACAACTCTTCGAGTAGCCGCTAACCGTCAGGGCTTCTCGGCCCAGATCACGATAAAGATATCGCGAGCCAGCAGCACGCGATCAAAACTGCCTGCGGTTGGGAATGCTCAAACCGCCATTGGACCGCTAAACCGTCAGCCCGCATGGAACCATCAATGACGACTTATCACGCCATTCTGATTCAGCTCTCATTATCTCAATCTTGCTCCCTCAGTTTGTATAAATATCATCACATAGTTTCACCAAAAGTACTTCAGTAGACTACCCCCCCCATTTTGGAGGAATATAGTGCACTCAGAAAGAGATAGGAAAAGATTTAAGATACTGCAATTAAGATTGGATTTGAGGCATGTACGTCCCGTGAGCACCACCGTTAAGACCATCATAAGGGCAGGAGCTTAGCCAGTCCCGCTGGCCATTGGAAACTTCGTCGTTCCGCAGTATTAGCCGTAAGATAGACCTTTGCTCTCTACCGCCGTCATTGAGCTTTGTTCTGACAATAACCCTGCTACGGAATAAAGGATAACCTTGACCTTTCGGTCTAACGGTTGACTATTCTGTGGCCGGAGTACTCACCGTAGCATTGCACGGTCTACTTCTGGAACTATACTCAGACGAGTCGCCTATAGGTTGAAGCTCGAATTCCAATGGGAACAACTTCCGCGAGATACCGCTGCCCTACCGTGAAAGCAAAGCCAACCGCTACCCTTACCACTGTGAACCTACTGTCTTGAAGGGTGATACGTACCCTACTTCCTGAACACACGCACAGGAGTATTGAGATTGGAGTTAGTGATTTGATTAGATTTTGGAGTTAGAGTGTTGGTTTGAGTTATACTCGCTATGCTCGTTAGTGCTTCATATCTGGTGATTTCACGGCTGCACCCCAGTGCACCGTTTCACCGGGATCTTGAAGGCGATGGGGATGTCAGGTTAAGGACCTGAGTACCGCGACGTGGGGATTGTGATGTGGTGATTGGACGCACTTGGTTGTTCTGAGCCGTGAGCAGCTTAAGCTCGTACTTCATCCTCTTCACCTTTATTTGTTCCATCTCCTCCCTGTGCTGAAAGCTCCGTGGCATCTAGCAGTGTTAAGTATGGATAATCACCTGAACCTTACTGCGTGTTTGTCTTCGGTAGACTCATTATTCAGTCATTTGGACCACGCAAGTATAATACCCACATTCTTAACCCACCAATACCAACTCCGGTCCATACAGTTACACAACACTGGGTGGCAATTCTGGATGCTTGCCACAGAATCACATGTCAAGCACTTGCCAATTGGCTATAGTTTTACCATCATCCAACAATAGAGAGCTTGTGCCCAAGCCGCATGCCACTTTTGTGCATTGCAAAAGTGGCATGCAACTTTTTACAAATTCTGCCTAGGAGTCAAATTCTGACACTCCAATGCCATAATGGCCTTTAGAGGAAGAAAAAAAAAGCTGCATGCCACTTTTTGCACAATTAAAAGGCAGCATGCAGCTTGGGCACAAGCTCTAATGCTTCCAATGTATGCACACAGATCTGGTCGAGAAACAGTGTTTTAATGAGTTTCAGTTTCAGAAGGATGAAGACAATATAGCTGGTATGCACCTTGAAGGAGCAACTATTGATGTCAAGGGGAACTCGGGATTAAAACCCGGATGTGGGGTAGGGGGGGAGGTCTGGCCAAGGCCGAAAAAAACTTCTTACTATAAGTTATGGGCTTGGGGAGGCCTGGTAGAGCTCCTACTGAATGAGAAACCTTAAAATCTACTTCCTACTTACCTCAGAATGTGCCAAGAAAATATTTTTTATCTAAATTCAACCAAAAGTCATCTTCAAGTGGTCTCGGAGTGAGATTCAACAAAATTCTGGAGGTCTACTTGAGGCCTTAGTAGTATTCTAAGTAGGTTTATAGACCATGCATGTACCTCAAACATTAAAGACAAGTGGTGGTGGTTACACGAACCAGTTTAGTAAGTGACGGAAAGTCCGGAGGGAGCAGCCCGGCGCTAGGGGTGGGAAACACCTTTCCGATATAGGGGGGGAGGGGGGGTCAAATCAAGGTCATTTTTTTTCCCAACCTATACTTTGGGAGTTCCATTTCCCATCTAATGACAATTTTTCTCCAAGCCTTGCCAGTTTAGACCTTGAGTCTTGAGCACAAAGCACAGAGCAGGGGTCTAAGTTCAGACCTAAGTAATAGGTGCACATGTCCTGGTATTTTGGGGCAATACTACTAAATCAGATTTTACCTCTGGTGTCACCAAGTACTCGCCTCTTGTAAGGTCACATTCAAAAAGGACTTGACACATACATAATGTTTTGAAGGCAGAGAGGAGAGCGATATCCCTAGCCATAGGCCTTTCACAGAAGGCTTCATCAATGCTTCCTTGGTGCAGTGGTTAATGTTGTTGGCTGAGTTGTGTAACGAAACTTGTTGGTCTTGAGTTCGAAACTCGTAGCGGCCGGATTTTTGTTGCACCCTCGTGGTTCGTTTGAGCACTGTTCTGTTCAATCAGAACAAAGTTTAATCCTGTTTAAACACCTATCGCGATCTGAGTTCCCTTGCAGGGGCCACCCTCCTGATTAATCGGAGCATTGCTCAAGTTGATTGTATGTCTAGACAGCCATTGCTTAAACAAACTTCATATGGTTACTGGGATTGAATGCCTCATTTCGATCTCAATGGGTGACTTTCCGTACTGTGTTATAATGTGAATAGACTCATTTTCCCTGCCGTTTGTTTAAAACTGTTTTACATCCTCGCGAGTGGTTCGTATCAAATTCACCTGCCGGAGCGAAGCGGAGGATTATCTTGTAAATTCTTGTCAAACCACAGAAACCTGTATCCCAGAAAACCCATGAACCGTCAGAGACTGTATGGTCCTGGCGAGGCCGAGCCGACCACAGGTTGGGCGAGTGCCGAGCCAATTCTTCTCCAAACTTGATAGATCTGACTGACCAGGCATGAGCACAGTATATGGCAAGAGTAAGAAGAGGAAAAAGACTCGTTCTGCCATGCGCATGCAATGGCCCTAAAGCACAAGTGATACATGCTGTATCGGACTCAGTCACTATTTTTGGATTTATGCACTCCTATGGAGGCTCTTCGTTAAGAGTGCTTTTCTGGTCACTCCAATGGAGGAGGTCTTAAGGCGCTCCTTGCGGGGTCGCTCTCAGTTTGGACTGCTTCTCGGGCCCTCCAGAGTGACGCAGTCACTCCCGCTTCGCACTGTGTGAAGCTGAACGACTCCCGTACTCCAAGGGAGTAGGCTGTGACTGCAGACACTCCAGCTGGAGTGCTTTTGCCAGTGGTACGCCAGTACACGGGTTTTGATGTAATTTGTGCTTACGGACTCTTCGGCCAAGCCCGGCCCCACACGGCAACCGAAGCTGACGGCTTAGTAACTCTGCCGAGCAGAAAACGTCTCGGCAAAGCCTCCCTTTTCTGCCAGTGGCTGCATCTCCGTGCGCCGCGCTGAACTGTTTCCACAACACCAACTCCGCAGTTCACGGTGAACGTGTCACACTTGCTTGGGAGTAGAAAGAGACACTACCCCGGGCCACGGGCGGCGGCGGGTACGTCTCTATAAAGCCCGTGCGTCGCGCTGACCTTCTCGGCAATGTTTCCCAAACACCAACTCCGCAGGATGTTCGTGGCAGCGGGCGTGGTCCTCTGCGCCCGAGCCCAGTCACCCATCGTAGATCTTGGCTACGCGCAATACCAGGGTACGGTCTCCCCGGCAAACATATCCCACTTCCTGGGGATTCGGTACGCGGCGGCACCACTAGGTCTGTCTGTCGCCTGATCTCCGTCCTTGGCTTGTAAAATTAACCGCAGATCTTCGGAGGCGATTTCCGTTTCCGCGCCCCACAGCTGCCGACGAATGGCACTGGTCTGCAGGACGCCACGGTCCAGCCGAACCAATGCTTCCAAGCATCGATTGACGGTGTGGATGCGAACGGCCTGGCACCGACGAACCCGCTGGAAACGCGCGCAGCTGAGGTCGTTATCTCGGCAGAAGACTGTCTGTTCCTCAAGTGCGTGCCGCTCGTGTACTGTAAACTATTCTCTGATGCAACATGTATGGCAGTGTATACTACCCGAGCGACACCACAGGAACCCCGGTCGAAGACCTCCCCGTGCTTGTCTGGATTCACGGCGGAGGGTGTGTTTACTTATGGCCATCGCTTGCCGATTCCAATGAAAGTTTGGGGCAGATACGTTGCGGGTCGGGCCAGTTTGTATGACGGGGAAGATGTCATCAACCAAAGCAACCGAGGAATCGTCGTCGTCATTATTCAATACCGTCTCGGCGTCTTCGGTGCGAAATTACTTTCTATGGATAAGGCTTCTCTCTGAAACTCTGTCTATCAGGGTTCCTCCCCGGTGCGGAGGTGAAGAAAAATGGGGCACTGAATGCTGGGTTGCGTGCGCGCACATACTTTCATTGTTGTGCCATTCTGACGTCGCGATCCCTCAGTCGACCAAGACTTTGCGCTAAGATGGGTTAATAAACACGTGCGTTCTGCAATGCCCGATCTTCCACCCCACAAATGTGCAGAACGGCTTTACAGATAGCGAAATTCGGGGGAGATCCGGCGAGAGTCACGATTTGGGGCGAATCTGCAGGTGTGTCTGGACGAGCTGGTGAGAGCGGATTGAAACTGATCTCCGGCAATCGAGGCGCGGGATCCGTGCTTCAGCACGTAGTGGCCAATAATGGAAAGACGCAACCTCAGCTGTTCAGGGGCGCGATCACCAGCTCGACGTTCCTGCCCTCGCAGTACGAGTACAACGACCGCATCCCCGAGGTGCGCGATTCGCCTCATCCTTTGCAGTGTTTTGTAAACACATAATTCGCAGCTGCTATACAGCGAGGTCGTCGCACAAGCAAAGTAAGATATCAAATTAATGCGTGTACTAATCGAATAACACGCTTTAAAGCTGCACCTTTGCCACCGACACGTTCTCCTGCCTCCAAACCGTCAACGCGACGGCTCTAGAGACGGCCAACACCCAGATCACCATCTCGGGCTTCTACGGCACTTACCTATTCGTCCCGGTCGTGGACGGATCCTTCATCACACAGCGGCCGACGGCATCGCTCCTGCAAGGTGCGGTCAACGGCGTTAGTTCTTCTAACGGTCCAAACAAATCTCACCTCATTGATAACCTTCCGCGTCCAGGAAATGCTTCTCTCTGTAACGAACACGTTTGAAGGAACATCTTTTGTAAATCAGAGCACGGGCGATACGGCGAATGCGACGCAATACGCATTGGACTTGTTCCCCGGCTTCGGCCCTGCACAGGCTAACAAGGTGGGGTCTCTGTACGCGGGCTTGGGCACGCAGCTCTTCCAGGAAAGCGCGATTATGGGAGAATGTACGTGAATCTCCCTTTATCGTGCGAGAACAGAGTTACTTACATGTATCGGCTTGCGTTCCAGCGACTCTCATCTGCCCCACCTACTACCTGCTCCGTGCATTTCCCGGCCGTGCGTTCAAGGTGGGGGATCCCGAGCTGCACGATTTCATCGGACCTAATTTTTGCACGCACATGCTGGCAGGCCGAGTTCGCGATTCCGCCGGGACTGCACTCGTACGATGTCCCGTATTACTTTCCCAGCCTCGTGCCGCCGTCATTCCAAAACACGAGCTTCATCAATGCATTCGCGCAGAGCTTCGTGTCGTTCGGCGTCTCCCTCAATCCGAACGTGAAGATCGACCCCACGACGATCACACCGCCGTGGAGAAAGTGGGAGGCGGGGCACACGGAGATGCTCTTCAACTCGACAGCCACGGGGCTGCCCCTCGTCGAGCCCATAGAGACCTCCGACGCTCTGCTCGAGCGGTGCCAGTGCGTCTCGTCCATTCATCCATGTGCTGTGACTCGCTTTTAATGAGATTTTCCGACAGGTTCTGGGTCAGTGTGGCCAACCTGACAGCGCAGTAGGACGCGGTTTGAACTCGAGGTTTTCGCATGTCGGTTTGCGTGTGTGGGCCACGGACTTTTCGAGCAAGGGATTTTGGCCCCTGGGTTTATTTTGATCGAGAAAATACTCTAGTGCGGGAGCGCACGGGGGAATTGGACGACATTTGTAGTAGCTACCACTTACCTCACGAAAGAACGTGTTCCACGCGTACAGTGTGAATTCCTTAGGCGCCCAATATGAATTTTGCGCAACTCATCACGCCGCTGGGCCATACCCGGCGGCACGGCGGACCGGCAAAGCCGGACCGCGTATAATGCACCATAACGGTTTACTAAGTAGACAATGCCCAAGTTTACGGATAAGGTCCAGCAGGTAGTATTTCACTAGCCAAGCCTAGAATCAAGGAGTCGTGAGCTGTTTAATAATCTTCCGCAGCCGCCGTGTGTTTGCAGAATCCCCCAATGTGTCCCTATACCGCGATAGAATGTCCCCTAATCGCTGACGATCATCAAGCCATTGGAAGCTTAAATTATGGGGTTTCTCAGAGACGTCCAGAAAGGTGCTTGCGACGATGGTGTTCATTAATTCTGGGGACTCAGACTCGCCAATCGCTTGGATGGCATTAACGAGTCGCACCTGATGAGTCGTATGAATTGGACCGGTGGGCCTCATATTGGCAACCTCTTGCAGAGTCTCAACGGCATTATGAGGCAATTCGTTGGTGGTGCAGTGGATAAGGAATTCAGCAAAGACGTGAAATTTTGCCTCTTCAATCTGGGGTTTCGTCAGGGAAGATGTGAGCTCAGTGCTCTTTCCACTCGGGGTTTCCAAAGGGAGCACGGTCTGCCTCAATCGGTCGACGAAGTCTCCCGGTATGCGAGCATCGTTCGAGTTGCCCCAGGTAGGTAAGACGTTCAAGATGCGATTTTTCATCAAGGCGATGATAGAACTTGATGTCTGAAGAAGTTCTGGCGCTGATATCGTTCCCAAGAGGCTCTCGTACACGGTGAAGTTTTTCCACAGGTCGCCAAAGTCATCCAGGTAAGTCAAGGTCCATAGGGCTTTCAGGAGATCCTCTACTGAAGTCTGTCCCTTCGAGTCGTCATCCATGGAGAGACAGTGTGACAGGGTTATCGGAAAGCAAGACCACAGATACAGGGGGATACGACTGCGCCGCAGAAAGCGCTCCAAAGCTGCATGAGATTTCCTGTGATTCAAGTAGATAATTATTCCAGATGGGATGACAATCGGTGTTTGGGGCCGCCAGAAGGCGCAGAGCTCTGCGATTGCAGTGTCATTCCAATGGAATCCAGAGGGCGCTGACCACACGGCATGTGAACTGTGTAGAAGTGATTCGATAGTCCACTCGAGCTGGTGCCGAAACGCGAGGAATGGGAGGAGTCGATCTATCGAAACCACGTTCGTCGTGACTTCCCACTGATAAGGAGGTGATTCAAGAATGGCCGATTTGCGGATGTATTCGAACAAGATTGTGTGCGGGGCAGACTTGCAAAAATCACTGATTGACAGCAGCAACCGTGGAATATCGGAGGTCATCAATGAAGTGTACCGAGTTGGATATGGGTTGCCCTCGACGTGGAAGCCAGAGAGACTTAACTGACGTAACAATGAGGTTATGGGCATAAAATCAGGGTTTGGGTGGTCTTGGTAACTGGCTAGATATTGGGCTTGCTCGATGAGGCGGGTACGAAGGGAGCAAAATGTGCTCCACTTCATCATCGCTCCAGCCGATACGGTGTATCGATCGACATCCGAGCTCGGGGCAGTAAAGCGCCACTCGTGGTATGCGCGTGAGTCTGAAAAGTCCACAGGAGGGTATTCATTCGAGTCGAGCCTCGACAGGCTCGAAATAGCCCAGAGTGCCTTGCAACACGCCCTTCGTCGACGCTGACTGGCTTCCGTGGATGTGATTCCATCATAACAGCTCTCGTACAAATTATCGATCCGAGAGCGCAGCTGAAGCTCGGGGTGATTCGTCAGTCTTCTGAGATGATCCGCATAGTTGGGACGCATTTCTGTGCGATCCCATAAGGCGTCTGCGAGGGCAGCCACAAATGGCTCCAGCTCGAAATTGTCCGCCAACGACTTGATAGTCCACACAAGGGCACGGTAGTCTCGCGCCTGCCGCGCAGTCGAATCTCGCCTAGCAGCGCGAGCCATCGCTTCGAACATTGTTCCGTTCTTTGTCAAGTCTGAAGGATCACTGTGGTGCCACATATGTTTGAGACGTTCCAAGAGACGCCAGATTGTCCCAGAGAGTGGTGTGTGGTACGGACAGTCCAAGAACCCCAAGGGCAAGAAGGTGAGGACGGAGTAAACCATTGCGACAAGGCAGAGGATGGCGACAGAGATGATGGTCATGGCAAAGTTGACAGGGATGAGGAAGGCAATGAGGCCTGCAAGGAAAAACAACAGAGATGCATGTAAAAGCAGGGGGATAGCATCCACCACGGCATGCATATTGAATCGTTTCATGCCGTAGTACAGATATGAGTAGATGCGTGCGCATATTAGAGGCGCTGACCGTGTGTCAGCTCTGTGGATGAAATCTCTAGCCCACTGCTCCAACAGGGTCGCAATTAAAGCACAGCTAAGGCTGAGCCCAAGACTGATGAACCAGAGGGCGTTGCAGACCAGAGACGACGTGGAAGGTCTGAACGGGGGTGGGGTAGGTTGGGAGGTGGTAAATGAGGTTCCATTGGAACCACTTGCCAGTTGCTGCGATATCTGGGCCAGGAGTCTGATGGTCTGTTCTCCGGTGTCCGGGCTCAGAGTCTTATAGCTCTCGATAAGGAAAGCCGTCAAGCTCGCGGAGAAGAGACCGGCCTGTTACATTCAGGTCAGAGGCCCCAGGAATTTCGCAGGACTCACAAATATGAGCATTCCCTCCATGTCACTCTTCCAGCTCTCAACGAGGGATTTGTCGTATTTCTCCGCCTCCGAGACGTAAACCGCCCAGAGTTTGGCAGCACCGCCCTCATCGCCGCGCTCGAGTCCTGGTCCTATTGCACATGAGATCGGGTGTTTCGACAAGGGCAGAGACTTACTTTTAGCATCAGAGCCGCCCTTCTCCTTGTCGCCCATGATGAGTGGGGGGAAGTCAAGTAACGACATCACGGCAGTGCAAAGGTGTCAAAGTCGACATCAAAACTGTCAGTGTCAAGCACACCGGCAATCACGAAATCTCGGGCGGCCCGAGCCGCAAATCGAAACTCAAAGTGTTGAGTTAACAATGGTTGGGCGTGAAATCCAAGCTGATTCTCTAAGTTTCGTAAAAGAATTCATGCGCGCTGAAAGCCAAAGAAAAATCTTTGTATTTGACTTAACTGAAACGTTAATGGTACTCAAAGTGTCATGATTCGGGCAAAAGCAGCACTGCTTTTCCTTTTTTGGAATAACCCGGACGCTTCCGGCTTATTCCCTACCGTGGATAGGATAACCCGGGATCAATGCATTGGATAACCCGGGATCGATATATAGGATAAACTGGGATCGACATATAGGATAACCCGGGATCGACAGATAGGATGACCGGGATCAACAGATAGGATTCCCTGGTTCATCACCACATCACAACCCCTTTTCGCCGCCAAGGCTCTACCCCTGGCTTCAATTGCCAATGGGTTGAATTGACTCCTTTGTGTTGCCATGGATTATTTGTCACACTGGTTTCAATTGCCAATGGGTTATATTGACTCCTTTGCGTCGCCAAGGATCATGCTTCACCTTGGTTTCATTTGTTAATGGTTTATATTGACTTCTTTGTGTCGCTAGGGATCATGCCCTAGCTCCACATGACGCCTCGACATACCCCTTTATGTACATTGCCAATCGGTGTCAGGACTACAGTTGTTCCTGTGATCGGACCCCTTTATTATACAGTATATAAGTAGTGGTAGAATCTCCTTGTACAGTAGATTCTACCTCGTCTATACTCCGGCCTTACTTTGGCCTTGATTGGACTTGTGTGTGACTTAAGCTTGTCTTGCTTCTGTCTCTCTCGTTGCCTCTGGCTCTGCCTTATATCCTGGTCTTTGTCGTTGACTCGTTGGCAACCCTTGGCTCCTATCTTTAACCCCTGACCTCTGTGATTGGTTGCCACGGCCTAAGGGCTTAGTGGTTCGGTATCGGAACATGTCCTCACCACTCGCGTCCATACGGATTAGCGAGGCAGTACCTCGGGATGTTATCCGGCAGAGGGCTGCATGGGCAGAAGGCATAGCGCCCATCATCGAACACGACACCACGACATCCTGGAACACTCGTATTTTCGGTCTGGAGTTAC
Organism: Mycena alexandri; assembly: GCA_029233265.1. NCBI lineage: Eukaryota > Fungi > Basidiomycota > Agaricomycetes > Agaricales > Mycenaceae > Mycena > Mycena alexandri. The sequence continues at coordinate 10,031 of JARJCM010000721.1, read as the reverse complement.
ATGTGTCCGAGAACACTCAAATCGGACACTTCCTGCCTTCGGATCTCTTCTGTTGAACAAACCCTGGAATAACCCGGTCAGACGAGTACATGCGGTGACTATGGACCGGGTTCTCCCTGCGTGACATGCTGGTCACGCATCGTTCGGGTTCTTCCCACGGTTCAACTTGTACGGATCCTCGGCAGGCGGTCACCCGCTATCGAGACGGTGACGGATTCCCCTCAACACCCGCGCTGGGACGATGGCTGTGTTTGGCTCCGCGGCAGTCAGGCTGACCTAAAGTGCCGTCGCTGACACAAAGTTTCAGTTTACAAAAAAGGCGAGCCGAATTCATGTTGCGAAACTAGAGGTATCGACATACAAAAGCTGAAGCTGAAACTAATATAAAATTTAGTGTCTCAGGTGTGCTTTCAGCGCTGCTGAAAGCAAAGTCGAAACTTTGCATTTCGAACGAGGTGAAATTAAACCAGCTCGCGACTGGATCACTCCCAGCCTGCTCGGGCCTAAATCGCGCTCGCAGATTGATTTCTTCTGGCCTAGATGTGCCATTCAAACATTTGTCGGGCCTACATCGTGCTCGCGACTGGATCACTCCCGGCCTAAATGTGGCATTTGAACATTTCTCGGCCCTAAATCGCGGTCGCAGCTGGATCCGTTTTGGCCTAAATGTGCCGTTTGAATATTGCTCGGGCCTAAAGTGTCCTTCAAAAATCACTCGGGCCCTATGACCATGCGAGAATTGCTGGGGCTTACATCGTGCGCCTAGCTGAATCATTTCTGGCCTAAATGTGCCCTTCGAAATCACTCGATTCTATGCTGTACTCCTGACCATTTGAAATGTTACATCGTGCTCCAAGCTGATGCCTGTCGAGAATTACTCGGGTCTTAAAGTGTGCTTCTGCCCAGTCAAAAGTTGCTGGGGCCTACATTGAGCTCCCGACTAAATCGCTCCCGACCTGAATGTGCCATTCAAATATTACTTATATCCAAAGCGGAGGCAATATGTCTTTGCCTACTGCTGAGATATGCCTTCACATATGGCTGAAATACGCCGCCGCTAGAACACGCCGCCTCCCCCTCCGCTGACAAGACACCCTTTACCGTCGATCCGTAGGACGGAAATTGATGTCAGTTTCGGGCGCTAACTATGCCTCGAATCGTTACATATCATTCGCCTTCAAATTAGGCTGGAACTTCGCGTTCGACGAACCGTCCATTCGGTCGCGCCAAATTTATACGATGCATAAATGTTCGACTTTGAACGGCGTTGCTTTCACTGGCGCCTTTTTAAATCGATGGTGCCTCAAATATTTTATTTCCGATACCATTTCATTGGAGTAGATGGGACACTGTTTTGACTACCTTCGGCACTTTCCTAAAGTCTGCGATATCCTAATACCGTCGCTTTCAATCTTGCCTGATCAATCTGCCGTGCCTTGGTCCTAACTGGCATTCCAACTAACTGAACACAAAATGTACCGGTCTCAAGTTTGATTCACACACATTTGGAACGGCATAAACTGCCATAAACCGCCATAGTAATGGTCTGCTACTCAACCTACACCGCCAAATAACAGCGACTCCTAACGCTTGCCCTGATTAATACTTGTCTTTGTGTCGACAAGTTCCGATGCCTTGCGAACTTAGCTACACAATATTCCAGCGCAACAGTTGCGTGGTTAACCGGACCCTTCACGGCAAAACGCTCATTGTCTGATATCGAACTACCTCTCATGCAAATTTCCATGCCCACGAATTCAGAGCTACCCAGATAATCGGCAATGATCCGGGCAATTGCCCAAGTCTGCGATAGATAACTCGATCGTCTTCAGCCACCTTCATTCGAATATCATGAACCGAGCCTCCCGGACGCACCCTTTGGATGTATAACTTCTGCCACATGAGCCCAGATTTTTGGTCGGGCAATGTCGTTAAAACCGTCAAATATCGAATCGGTTCTTCCGATTTAATCGGTCATTACTACGACACGTTTACAGTATATACATACTTGAGAACGAGGGTAATCATGACTCTCTCTTCCTGGATCCCCGCAGGGATTAAAGAAGCTCAAAGAGCGCCTTCTTTGGTTCAACTGCCCGAAAGCATGGCATATCCAGGGTCACTTATTGGAACATTATGGTTCAAGTTTCCTCCACCCGAACTGCCGGTACACCCCCACCATCTGCAAAGGTCAACGCGTTAGGCCAAGATACAGATATTCCAGCTTGAATCCATTGAGACAAAATCAGTTGTGCTACCGGAATTACTTTCTTTGTCCCTACAGTTAAAGTCGAAGGTTCGGTCTTATTGGGTTGGTTGGCAATAATCAATTTGCAGGGTAGACTGCGATTTCCAGAAAACATCACAGGCTTACCATTGCAGACGCAGTTACCGTCAGTGGGCGTGAAACCCAGACCTCTCGATTTAAGACACTCCAAACGATGAGTCCGGATGGTTCCAAATAATTTGGTCTCCCACTCAAAATGGGCAACCATCGTTACATACCCATGGGCCTCAGGCGCCCCCATAGATTACTAGAGACCATGAGCTTAGATCCTCTGGGTGACATCTGTCTACACCCGTTCGAAGTCCTGAAAATGTTCGATTGCCGACGTATGTATACTCCCATGGTTCAAGTTCTGTAAATCTTCCCGGTTACACTGTCCCACCCAAGATTATTTTCACCAACTAAAGCATCAAGATATGAATTACACGGATACATGAAGCGGATTTTTTTCAACAGAACTTTTGGCCTGTTCACTGCCAGTGGTTGGCGCTGCGTTCAGAATCCCAGATTTGCCGTATGGCTATCATGCCAGAGCCAACGGTCGACAATATTTTAACTTGGTGACGGTGTTCAATTCTACGCTTCAACCGGTGTTTCCACTATCCAACCTCCATTACGTTCCCACTTACACGCTCTTGCTTTTATCGCCGTTCGGTCAGACGTCTAAATGCCTGGCGGTGTGATTCCTACCACTATGCCCATCTCCTCCAAACGGGTACTTACTGTGACTCAAGCCTGAAGTCGGACTTGGATCTGGGCGTCCTGGAAGTCATCTTATTCGACATCCCTTCCCAGATGAGATGGAACCCAGGAGCTGAGTGCTGAGCGCCCGATTCAAAAAGGGAGGGGAGAAAAAGGAAAGAACAATCTTGGAATTTTCTTTGCCTCGCGCAGGAATTTGAACATCAGAGCCTGCAGAGGAGTTGAAATTTTTCGTATTCGTAGAGGGCTACACAAAAGAATTAAACTTGAGGCATGAGTATGTAGTTCTGCTGTGCGCAAAGGAACAGAACAGAGTCGACACACAGCGACTCATTCTCCAGAAACAGAAACAGATCAAATGCGAGAGAGATGTTGGACCCCAGCTGTGTCCCGCCTGCCGAATGCCCCGCACTATTGGCAGTGGGATGTGTTCACACGTACGCTTCCACCCAGACGCCTCGATTTCCGCGTATTTATCATACCCATACACGTCGACACGACTTCCAGATCCACGAAAATGGCGGAGATAGATCTAGCACTGAACAGATAGGGCATCGGTCAAAGGAGAGTGGCCATGGCCAACATTCAGTTTGCTCAAGGTTCCGTGTAAGTACAGGGGAAGAGCGCTTCGACGGAGCTTGGGCACTTTAGATCTAAGCATCCACGGCGATGTGGAGAAATTCGAGGCGTTGACAATGCTGGGCATCGGATGGAATGAAGACATTTCAACATTGTGCATTGTGCGTGGGCGAATGAGATGCATATGGGAGCAGCGTGTGAGGTGCAATGTCACGGTGCGCAGCTGTGGCCACAAGCAACTTGAAGTCATCTCAGCAACATCGGCGTCCGAGTCGGCCAGGTCGGATCCCAGTGCACCGATGCTTAACGAAGTCAGGTTTTTGAAGCAGAACGGTTGTTGCGAGTTCCACGAGTCTGTGTCATCGCAGACAGTCATCACCGGGCCGGCTGGTTCACGAGCCTAATGTTTAGCCTTTGGGAGGGCGGAGTGAGGTGTCGTGAGCGTGAGAGGATCACGATCACGATACGATCACGATAACGGATTACGGCACGGGCCAACCACAATGCCCAAACGGATCCCGACGCCCGAGCCGGGGGACGACGAGCCCAAGTACTTTACGGTTGTGCAGCCGTACCCGCTGAACGCCAACTGGGAGCTGAAGAACGACTACATCACCTTTGGCCGCTGGATCGCGGGGTGCATTGGGCCAGAGCCCTTCTTTGCGCTGTTCTACAAGCCCAGCGCGCGCGGGCAGGTGCTGCTGGAGATCAACCGCGACTACGCGCACCCCGAGAGGCTCCTGGGCGAGCACCGCTGGTCCGCGTTCCTGCGCAACCCGTCGCGCGAGGAGGCCGGCCGCGTCAGCCAGATCTTCTACTCCGTCTACAACACAGACCGCAGCGCACAGAAGGACGGCTGGAAGCGCATCAACGTCGCCGACTCGTGGTTCGCGGGCTGGCACCCCGTCAACGACGTCCTCGTGCATCCGTACCCGCCGACCACCTGGTGGTCCGCTCCCCCCCGAGGACCGCACGAACAAGCCCATGTGTCGCCCGCTGCCCGTCAGCCTCAAGCCGCCCCCGCCGCTCAAGGCTGCCGCGGCGCCAGTAGTACCCGGCTCCGCAACCTGGGCGACCCACAAATCCGCCCCACCCACCAACACGCCCGCCGCCCTGCGCGGCGCGTGGGCGAGTCAGGCTGCCCATGCGAGCAATGCTGCCAATACTAGGAACGGTGCTGGTCCGCAAGGGAAAACGAAGGCCGCCGGGGGAGGCAAGAAGGGCCCCGCGGGGTCCAGCGCGCCGTGTACGTTACTTTCTTTTGTGCTTTTTGGGGGCGGAGTGGTCTTTCTTCCGTTTGACGAGGAACGCAGGCCGCGCTCCCCTTTCCTCCTCCTTTCTTTGTGCTCCTTTCTTCGTGCTTCGCCACGTTTGCGTTTACTATTACTTTTGCGTTTGCGTTTCCTCTCTTCCTCGCCTTTCTTTATTTTTATTTCCATTTTATTTCTATTTCCATTTCTTTTTATTTTGCGCTGGGGCCTCGCGTTGCGTTTTCCCAGCGTTTTGCCGTCCTGGACTCTTTCTCCCGCGTCTACGCGTCTCCCCCTTCCTTTCTTCCTTTTCTTGTTCGCGCTACGCCGCCTTTCCTGCCTTCCTTCCTTTCGTTTCGTTCGCGCTTGCGTCCCCCGCCTTCCTTGCTTCCTCCTTCCTCCTTTTGGTGCGCCCGAGGGACGCGCGGACGGGACGCTCGATCCCCCAGGCCGCGCGTGGAGGCAGACGCCTGCGCTCGTGCTCGATGTCGATGCCGGTCGATGTCGATGCCACCGCGCTCGCGTCACGCGAATGCTCGCCGACCCGGTCGCACGCCCCGTCACGTCCACGCGGATGTCGGCTGCTGCTGCCCCTGCGTCTCCACCGCCGCGGTCGTCGCACAACGCGCCCCTCTATTCTATCTGCATCCGCCGATGTACGAATGCGCAGCTCCGTGTCGCGAGGCAAGGCGGACGCGAAGGGTGGTGCGTCGGTCGGTCGGTCGTGTTGCCGAGCGCTGCTTCCTTCCCTTCGCGTCGCTTCCCTTCCCTTCGCTGCCCGTGGAGTCGCTGTGGACTGGGCTGTGGACTGGACTGGCTGTGAACGTCGTGTACGTTTCTTGCCTTTCTGTGCCTTCTTGCCTTGCCTTGCCTTCCTTAGACGTTCTTGCACTGCTTCCGGCTTGCGGCGCACCCATCGTGCACGGCGTCGGGGTCTATGCTTTTCTTTTCTTTTTCTTTTCTTTTTTCCCCTTCGTTTTGCCCTTCGTTTTCCCGTTCGTATTTTCCCTTCGTTTCGCGGTCGACGGTGGGCGGGTGGCGGTTAACGGTCGGCGGGTGGCGGTTGGCGGTTGTGCTGCGGTTGGCGGTCGGCGGTTTGCGCCTGTAGCTCACGCAGCTCTTTGCGGCCCTGTGGACTCCCTACTGCTCTGCACGGCCGTCGGTGCGCCCTCGGGCTGTATACTTTATACTTATACTTTTTCCTTTCCTTTTATTTTATTTTTTCCCCTTCGTCTTTCCCGTCGTTTTCCCCCTTCGTTTCGCGGTCGGCGGTTGACGGTCGGCGGTCGGCGCTTGGCGGCCTGTAGCTCACGCAGCGCTGTGGACTCCTGGACTCCCTTCTGCTCTGCAACATCGGTCCCACCGACCGGGACGGCTTGCTTTTTTGCTTGGCCGTCCGTCGCTCGCTAGTTTATTCGCTCTGCCCGTCATGTCCCCACCGAGCGGGACGGCCTGCTTGCTTGCTGTTTGCTGTTTACCGTTTGCTTGCTTGCTTGGCCGTCCGTCGCTCGCTCTCTCGCACCTCGCACCTCGCACCTCGCCGCGGACTAGCACCTGCGCGCTATCGCGCCCCGTCGTGGAGTGCAGCGTGCAGAGCGCATCGATAGGGTGTCGGCTCGTTTTTTTTGTGCTTTCGTGCTTTTCGTTCTCTCTTTCTTTCGTGCTTTTCGTTATTTTCGTTCTTGAGTGCTTTACACCGGCGGGCTTGCGGTTGCGCGCGGCGTGCTTTCGTGTTTTACACCGGCGCCGGCGCGCGCGAGCTTGCGCTTGCGGACGAGGCGGTGCGGACTGGCGGGCTTTCGTGCTTTCGTTCTTTTCGTTCTTTTACATCGGCGGGCGCGTGCTGGCGGGCGCGGCTGGCGCGGCGTGCTTTCCTTCAGTTCGTTGCTTTCGTACTTTACACCAGTGGGGCGCGGGGCGCGTGCCTGGCGGTTGCGGACGCGTGCTGGCGGTTGCGCGCGGCGTGCTCGCTCGCTCCCCTCCCCTACCCTACCTCCCCCCTTACCTTTGCCGTCGCTCCTTTTTTCTTTCTTTTCTTTCTTTCTTCCTTTCTTCGTCCCCTCATCGTCCTCCCCTCGCACATGAACACTAACACACCCCCCACGCACAGGGCACACCGGCGACCGCGCCCAAGAGCACAACATCGTCCCCCTCCCGGGCCCTGGCCCGCGCCAGACGTCGGGTGGGTTGCTCTTTTTTTTGCCTCTTTTTTTTTTTTTTGGTTTCGTTTTCGTTTGGTTTGGGGGAGAGTTTTGGGGTCGACCGAAGTGGTCTTTAGTTCCGCCGCAGCGTGCTTTTTCTCTTGTGTCGCGCGGGGGGGACGGCCTTTTCCTTTCCTCGGTGGGACGAGGACGAAGGGAGGGAGGTGAGGCGAGCGCAGTTTACGTTGGCGTGTCGCAGCCCGCTGCATCGCACTTCACCGCACGCGCCGCACTCCGTACATCGATCGTCGATCGTTCCTTCGCTTCGCATCGGGAGCGGAAATGCGCGCGCGCGCGCGATTGGAAGCAGGGGGCGTCGATGTCGGCGGATGTCCGGCGGATATCGATGCGGTGGATGTCGGCGGAATGTCGGTTGGAGGCTTCGATCGTAGGCGCTTGCTTGATCTTCCTTCGGCGTCGGAAGCGCGCGCGCTCGATTGGGAGCAGTGGAAGCAGTCGGAGTCGATGTCGATGTATGTCAGGGAGGCTTCGACCGACGCGCCTGTGGTGCGTCGATCGTGGCGCTTGCTTTTGCTTGGATCTTCCTTCGCTTCTTTCCGATCTCGCCCGCTTGCGCGATTGGAAGCAGTGGGCGTCGGAGTCGATGTCGATGTATGTCGAGGCGGCGGAGGCTTCGACGCGCCTGTAGGCGAGGCGGAAGCAGTGGGGTGGGGTGCGATGCGGGATACGATATCGGATACATACATGCAGCGCATGCAGCGTGGGCTTGTGGGCTTGTGGGCGGGGCCTGGATTGGATGGCGAGGCGGTGGATGTCGGTGGATTGGATGTTGGTGGCGAGGCGGTGGATATCAGTGGAGGCAGAGGTGCTCGTGGCCGACGCGTCGTCGGACAGTCGGTCAGCCAAGGCAAGGCAAAGCGGGGGGGCACGCGTGTATGGGTGTGGATGTGGATGTGAAGATGTCGGTGGATGTCGTGCGGCCGCCGCGAGTCGAGGTCGATGACGATGTGGCCGCACCGTTGCCGTTGCTCGACCAAGCCCGCGTTCGTGGAGAGCATGGAGGGCGGAAGCAGTGCGAGTCAATGTCGTGTACCCGCCCCGCTCTTTTTGCTTCGACTCGGCAAGCGCGGACAGACGGACGGACGTGGTGGGAGTCGTCTGGGCTGCCTGGTGCAGATGAGACTCTCGCACGTCGTCGTCTGTCTCGCGATCGCGCCTGCTTGGACGTCGGTCGCTTTTGCTTGCTTATTGCCCGGCCCCCGCCCACCTGCCCGCACCCTGCGCCCGAGCGAATCAGCGCAGACTCGGTCCGAGCTGCGGCACCCCCCGTGGAGTGCAGTGTGCGCGCGAGCGGATCCGGAGTGCATCGCCCTTCCTTCCTCCCTCCCTCCTTCCCGTTTTCTTTCTTTTCGTCCTTCCTTTCGTTCTTCCGATCTTCCGATCTTTCTTTATACGCGAAGTGAGCCTCCTGGACGACCTCAGGGCCTTTGCTTTCTCCCCCTCTGCGCTCTTTCTTGGTCGAAGCGCGAGGTGGGGGAGCTGGGATTTGGATTTGTTTGGGGAGGGGAGGGAAGGGCGCGCGACGCCGGATGGAGGTACGCGGTACGAAGGAGAAGACGGGGCGGTATTGCGCTCCCTCCCTCGCCACCTTCGTCGTCGTTCGTCGTCAGCTTCCCGCATCGCCCACGCACGGCCGGGAGTTCCCCGTTTCTCTTTGTCTGTGTCTGTGTATACGTATCTTATACTGCCCACCTGCTGCCCTTTCTTCATTTCTTCTTTTTTTCTTTGTCCTCGCTGCTCCCTCCCTCCCCCGGTTTTTTCTTTTCTTCCCTCCTTCCTCCCCTCATCATCCCTCCTCTCGCACACAAATACTGACCGACGTATAGGGCACACGACCGCACCAAAGGGCAACAACACCGTCCGCGCCCCCGCCCCGACTCCCGCTCCTGCTCCTGCATTCCCCCCCGGCTTGCCCGCGCCTCCGGGTCTCACGCGCGGCGGGGGCGGCACCGCCTCCTCGTACGCCTCCACCTCCACCGCGTCCACCGCGTCCTCCGAGTTCCCCGTGCAGCTCCTCGGCGCCACCGCCAACGCCAACGCCAAAACGGGCGTGGGCGCCCTCGCGGCGGGCTTCGTCGGCATCTCGCTCTCGCCGTCCATGGAGGCGAATCTGTACGCTGCGCTCGGTCAGGACTCCGCCAAAGTAGCGGGAGAAGAGGAGACGTCGCCGGAGCCGAACGCGTACGGGTACGTCGCCGAGTGGGAGAAGATGCCCGTGCTCGGGGAGTACGACTCGTACGGTGGCTCCAACTCGTACGGCGGCGGCGTCGACTCGTACGGAGAGTATAAAGTGGCAGCGACGGAGGACGTGGTGGAGAACCTGTGGGACGACTCGGACGACGTGGAGCGCCGGAAGCAGGCGCAGGCGGACGCGATTCTGTGCACGGTGCATGGGATTATCTGCAAGAAGGGGATATGCAAGGAGTATGCAAAGATTTTGAGGGAGCGGGAGAGGGAGAAGGCGGGGGCGGGGAGGGGTGAGTCGTTTTTGCTCTCGGTCTTCTTCCTTCTTTGGAGCGCTTTTTTTTGCCTCGTTGGAGCGTTTTTTTTTGCCTCGGTTTTTTTTTTTTGGAGGGAGCGCGCTATCGACTAGGACGGACGTCGACGTTCCTGCTTTTCCTTTTCGTTTTTGTTTCCGTCATCTCCGCACATTGTCGTCCACCACGCTGACCCACCCTCCCCTCCCCACAGGCGGCAAAGGCAACGGCGGCGGCGGTGGGGGGCGCCGCAACAACAACGACAACGGGTGGAGGAAGAAGGGCGCGAGCCCGTGGGACGAGCACGACGACTCGGGGAGCGCGACGGGGAGCGAGGGGCGGTCTGCTTCGACGGCGGCGGCGAAGACGAACGACGGGTGGTCGACGGGGGGGAAGAAGAACGGGAAGGGGGCGCCGAAGACGCCGAACGACGGGTGGTCGACTGTGCGGGGCGTTAGTGCCCGCGTGCGCCGCATTCCCCACTCGATGAGTCCGTCGTTCGCCTACCTATAAT
>JARJCM010000720.1:0-26192 GCA_029233265.1 Mycena alexandri | reverse complement strand
AGCAAGTAAAAATCGACAGGGAGACGTTTTGCCGCGTCATGACACAGACGGCTTCAACGCGGCAATCCCCTTACACTGGCGCCAATCTTGTAACATGAGAGGGATAGGGGGGATGATTTTGGCCTGAAATGAACATCTTTTGCTCTTCCAGATCGTATAACGAGTTTCGCAACTCGCTGTACTTGTCCTGACCAGGTCTGTCTCAGCGAAGCAACAGAATGAATAAAAAAGCCAGGCACGGGTATATGACAGGAGATCAAGTCGAGATCAAGTCCGACACTGTGGTGCCTGGCGCCGATGAGGCACCTGGGGTGGCGGCCGAAAGCCAGGAGCTCAGTCGGTGAATTTTGTTGCTTCGGCGACATGATCATCCGGGTCTTTAAAGGGTTATACGAAACGTGAATTTATCCTGCGATATAGCTGTTAGCGCTCATAATAAGGAGACAATCTATCCAGGGGCCGCCAAGGATGGAGCGTAAAGCTTAAATTAGACCATTTAAAGGATCATACGTCCTTCGCGCGCATGCCCACAACCTCGTAAATGCCGCACACAATGGCAGGAAACCCTTCAGCAGCACCGTGGCGGCTCAGACTTCCAGAGAAGGTCGATCAAGATGACGAAGAGTGGGGAGAAGGAGAGCACATAACACCGTTGGGCGCCGATAGAGTGGTTGTCCAAATGGCAGGAGGATAAAGCCCAGTGGGAGGCGGAGCGAGAAAATTGGCAGCGAGAGCACCCGCCTCATAAACCCAGTCGTTCTGCGCCATCTTCATCACCGCCTCGCTCGACATCGCCACGAGAGGCGACGCGTCCGAAACGATCCGTGACGCGCCCAGAGCCCTCTCCCACGGAGCGAGAAGCAGCGCCACCGGAAAGAGATGTTCAACAGGATGACGGATGGGGCCGCAGATTGTGGGATAGATATTTCCCTAGAGCGCGACGTAAATCGATCACCGAGGATCGCCCAGACGCACAAAACGACACGGAGGATTGTTTCAAACCCCCATCGCGTCCTGCGGGTCAAGTCAGATAGGATGCAGTGCGTAACCATACCATGTACACCACTTGTAAAGTTGCAGAACACCACGTTCACCGGGCTTTCATCTTTCACGCCAACATCTGTACCGCCACGAGTGTTCGGGGATTCGAGCTCGAATGATTTGCAGATGGATATGGATAGCTTCTGGCAGTCTTCTGGTTCTGCGAGTTAAAAGGTGATGGTGGAGGGTATCCGCGTAGAAAGAGGTAGGAAACACGCGACTCGGAAGTTTGTTCTACACCGGTCAGCCAAACAAAGGTGTTGATTTCCTCCTTTCACTCTCGTACCCCTCCATTCCACTCTTGACGCAACAGTTGGCTGCCATTCAGTTTATTTGGGAGGATCACAGTCGGTTTCTAGGTGCTATGACGGTCGAGATTGTCCGGACTTCTCGCCCGTCATTGCTCCTCCGAATTGTGACCCGTCCCAAAGAAGCTTTCTGGTTTCAGCTTTCTTGTTCCCTCTTATATATGTGTCCCTGCTTCGACCCTGTCCTTCCCTGCGATGATGGCCCTCCACGCCTATGATTTGCATTTGATCATCTTTAACTAACTTTAAGGGTGTGGCTGGGCTGTGATCCATGTCATGAAGGCCGTTCAGCTCAAACCTTTTGCAACCTGAACAGTTGTGGGTCCTGGTTTAAAATTAACCATGATCAGCGTTCTCTCGGAATAGGCGTGTTCTTATAACCAGCGTTTTTCGTCGCCAGCTCCCAGCAACCGCTTGACAACATCCAGCTGATCTGCTCCCCACCGCCATATCAGGCTCCGTCGCCCGGACGCTCTCAAAATGGTTGCCCCTCTCTCGTCTGACCACGATGATCCAACCGTTTTTTTCTTCCTGCACACCACGGCGACTAATGGTAGACCGTACCAGTCACGGAGCAGTCAAGGCTCTCCAAAGCCCAACTAGCCCAGACGACGTCCTACAAAGTCTAAGTACGCAGTGTTGCGTCTTCCGTCCTTTGACCTCTCGCCTTACCTATCTTTTTCCTCTTCAGACCGATGCGGCAACTGCAGGCAACGCGGCCACAACCCGCAAAACATGCCCCAAGCCCGAGACCCCAAAATTGCCCGCGCCGCCAACGCGGCCTCGAGCGCGTGGCTGCTGTGGTCTCTGTGGCGAACCCGGCCACAATCGCACTTCATGTCGTTACGGTCCTCCTCCAAAGTGATGATGAATAGGTGGACTCTCAAAAATGCGCGCCCGGCGCTGCGCGTTGCACGACATTTTTTCTTCTTTGGACCTTTACCTCGCTTGCATGCACGATGCAATGTTTAATGTACATATCCCCCCAATTCCGCTGTATCATAATAATCCACGAGCTTCATACAATATTTTGCTGGAAACCACGACCCTTGCAACATAATCTCAAGCCTCGTTTCCTGGATTCGCTATTTCCGAAAGGCACTTTTAATTCCGCAAATGTTCCATCAGATTCAAGATTCAGGGACTGAGGTGATGCAGCGCAGAATGTGGTACTGTACTCATCTGTACTCGTCCTCGCGTGGTCGTGAGATCCTCGATCAAAACGATTATGCTCCTAGCCTCCTCAAATCAAGATTCACGAAGCCTGGGGGTTTGGGTTACAAGTTAAATAGATTCCGTATCGATTTTGTGTAACGACGACATCTACTGCCACATGTCTTATCGTTCTTTAAAGAATAGGCCGTCTCCGCGACACGGGCTTTGACCGCTTGCGCTTCTTGCCCTTTGCGAACGCGTTGGCGCTTTTCAGGTCGCGTCCTAGGAGGGTCCTCGCTTCTGACCTGGTAAATCCGCACCTGGGAAAAACAACATTAGGTCGGCTAAGGGACTGAGAACGGAACTAAAGACGCACAATCCAGTTTTCAGTGGTGTATGCCTCATCTGGAGAGCGTCATACTACGTTAGATAGGAAGAGCGACGCAGGGAGGACAACTCACCGAGGTAGTCTAGTGTCGGGCCCACTTTGGGGACCTGTTGGTTACGAACACGATCCGTGGACGGACCGCCACCGAAGAGCTCAGAGAACCTTGAGCGCATCCAAATAAGACAAGGGCTGAAGCGGTCTTCGAAGATGGCTTACCGGTAGTACGACATCTTGTACATGAGACTGTTCTTCATGGCGGGCGAGGCGTGCTCGTCGACACGGTACTCGCCCTGCGGTGTGAAGTAGTTGGGCTCCTGGATCTCCTCGGGCCAGACACCCTGCGCGATCCGCACCATCCACAAGAACTTGTTGATGTCGTCACCCGAATACCCGAGCAAACCCACCGAAGATGACGAGGACGTAGTCCACATCGTGCTTGCGCAGGATAGGGTACGCGACCTCCTCGCTGCTCGACATGGCCTTTCCGACGGTGGCGATGTGCGCTGGACAGCGGTGATCAGTATCGAGACCACAGGACGGGCACCAAGTAGATGGATGATGTACGTACTGTTGTTCCAGGTATTGTTGTCCACGAGCGTCGGGCGGTCGGCCATCCCAGCAATCTGGTACCCGTAGTCCCACCAGCTCATGACGACGGCCGTCTCTGGGGTGTTTTGCCGCAGCCAGTAGTAAGCTTCACGGAAGTCGTCGATGATGTGCTGGCTTCCGTCAGCATTTTGCGACGCGAGTACGACCGAAGGTGAAGAGTAGGCGGAGGCAGTGGCCCAGGTGCAGTGGAAGACGAAGAAAGCGAGCATACCGACGGCGTTCACGATGATGGCGAAACGCGTGTCTAGGCCGTAGATGCCCTTCTTCTTGTTGGGTACTGCGGCTGCGGACGAGGTCGGAGAGAGCACTACCGGTGGAGGGGCGCGGCAGGTGCGGCCTTCTTGGGTTTTTTCGCGGGTTGCGCCTGACTCCGGAGGTGTTGCAGAGTCGGCGGGGGCCACTGCGTCGTCAGGCTCCGCGGCATCGACATAGGTGTCCAGGAGCGTGGAGAAGGCGACGGCTGATGCGACACAAACGACAGGGGTCAAGGTGAGCATGAGACGGACCATGACGCCAGCGAAGTAGCTGGCCATAACGGCGTAGATGATCACAAAGACGTGCTCGTCACGGAGCTGATGGAAGCAGAGGATAACACCAGCGGGGGAAGAGGAAGATGAGGAATTGGAGATCCATAAAGAACGAGGGCCAGGCGGTAGGCTGATGCTCTGAGACGGAAGCGATGATGGGAATATGTCTGAAAAAAAATAGTTAGCAGTAGTTTGGTGGTGGTCAAATGGCACCTACTTTTTGGCGTAGCCGGTATCCCAGAGCGAGTAGAAACGACCAGTCCACGGAGCGATGGCGCCTTTGTATGTCAGGCCGACGAATGCGGCGAACCCAAACAGGCCAGCAGTGACGAGGACGACAAAGAGCAAGTCCTGGAATTGCTTTGACGAGACGTGGGACCGGACTAGCTGTACAAAGGCCACGATTTGCAGCAGACCGAAGACGCCTGGCAACGAAAGATCAGTCAAATAAAGCAAGCACGACAGAAAGAACCTGACCTAGGGCAGCCATGTGCTCGCTCGTCGACACCGGTTGGAAACCGACGAAGGGGACTTGCATGCTGGACAACGTGCCAATCACGTACCACGACGAGTACGCGACGTAGAGGCGGCTGTGTGAAGCGGCCCATGAGAATCAAGACCAGTCCGTGTAGAGGAATCATGTTGGTGATGAACACGTATCCACCTGCACAAAGATTAAGAAACAATACTTGGAGTGTATCGAGGACGCACCCCAAGCGGCCACCATGTAGAAGTAAAACACAGCTGCAAGGGTCCCGAAGAGAGCGCTGCCGAGTTTGAGGGCTTTGATCCAACAGTAGAAGGTGAACATAAGTAGGAAATGGCGATAGCTTCATTGTCGTACGAGCCGGCGACAGAAACGCGAGATGTACCCAGGAACGATACCGATGAAAGCAGCGGCCAGCAGACCAGCACTCTCGTCCTTCATTTCTTTCGTGAACCTAGATTAACGGGTTATTTTAAACGACGGGTACGTGGTCAAAAACGGACATGTAAGTCGCCCATCGCCGTCAGAGCACTGAATCCAGGCGCAAGCATTACACAGATATTGCGAATGTCGACGGGGAGGTTGAGGGCATGGAGGAAGTTGTAGATGACGCCGCTGGTTGCCATAAGCCCAGGGTAGACCGTTCCACCAACGACGCGGCCTAGGGGATACCAAGCCGTTGGGTCGAACCAATTCCAGAATTCCTGGAATGCAAATCAATTTACTGCATACCAGAGGACTCTTGGACGAACATAGAAGCCCTTGGCCGCCAGAACTCGTGTTGCGCGGCTTGATGAGTTACTTAGCAGCTGAAGTACTTGGCTGCAAGATACTCACTAATTAAACCACGGATCGCTTTGCAACGTTAGAATGCAGTACAAACAGCAGTTTAAACGCGAAAACTCACAATTCATGGATGATACTCTCAAAATGATGACAGCAAAGAGACGGGACGCGATGGCGGCGCCAGAGATGAGGGAAAGAGCTACGATTCTCAAGCGAAGCGGAAGAAGCGGTGTTAGTGACCGTCGCCGGCGAAAGGTCCGAAGGGAGTGGGAAGGCCGTAGGCATGGCCGCAGTGGGACTTCAGACTTCGCGTTTACTTTGAATCGCAGGAAACAAGAAACGACGACGTGTCGAGAGGGATTTAAAAATAGTGTAACATCATGTGATTTAGCCCCTATCTTTAGAGTGATCAATCCGTGGTCGCCGTTGATCCGAACCGCGGCAGACCGGCAATGTGGTTCAAGATGTTTTCGGGGACAACGACACAATGGGGTCTTTCCTGCTTACCGAATACTGCAGTTGTGACGGTCTGTGGTACATCTCGTTGACAACTGTCATATCTGTAGTATCCACAAACTAAAGCAAGAGCAAAGGACAGACCAAACACCAATTTTTCGTTCATAAGTGGGTCGTTAAAGTAAAGACGGAACGTGTTCAACCACATTGCCGAGGTCTGCCGCAATTCGGCTCAAGCGGCAACCACGGATTGATCGCTCAGCAAAGCACTCCACGCCGTTTGCCATACTTAGTTAGCCTGCGCCTCTTGGCCTCTTCCTCGTTCCGCTCCGCTCCTCGTTGAACCTCCAAATCCCAGTCAGATTTCCATACCACAAATACTCGCCCAATCCGACGATGAAAAGAGCCACCACTTGTCCTGCAAAAGGATGAGAAATCGAGGGGTTTTCAGAAAATGTTCATACCGATCCACAGTCCTTGCAATCCAAGTGCGGTACGAGGATGGAAGGCCAGTGTAATTCCCAAAGGAAGAGCCAGAACATAATAAGCGACGCAGTTGAACAGCGCACCGAGATGCTGCCGGCCTTGTAATCTCGTCAGACGAAAGAAACGAAGGTGATAATAAACAATGTACCTTGACCGCGCAGAACACCACCACAAGAACCCGCGAGTCCATCGGCGACTTGGAATGAGGCCACAAGAGGCATGACCTGGGCTACGAGTCTGACCACATCGACATCGTCACTAAATAAATAGCCATAAACCTGCAATTGCCGTCAGTGCTATTCAAGGACGAAAGAAGCTTTGAAGACATTCTTAGTGCCCATCATGACTATCATAACCACAAGCCCGACCACCACACTTAATAGGGCCGACGCATGTGCCGCGTACTTTGCAGCGACGGGAGAGCGTGCGCCTATCAGATTTCCGACACGCGCAGAGGCAGCCACACCAATGCCAAACGGGATGGTGTTCAAAACTAGAATGGACGTTGAATATTTTGCAACGAGGACCGTAAGAAGCGCACTCTGGTCAGTGGTCATGATAACGGACTGCGCGGCGAGGGGCAATGCACCCAAACGCCCAGCGGCCAATGCAACAATTTCGAACGCGGCCCTGTTTGAAATTGACTTGGCAGCGGAACCTGACGAATAAAACAAAAACACGAACCACTCTGTGCCAACCATCAAAATCCCCGGAATGGCGAGTTTGAGAAATAGGTAGCAGCTTCGACGGTGGAAGACGGCGGAAGGTTGAAATCCGCCCCATGTCGCGTTCTGTTGTGCGTGGAAGAAGTCCAAGTCCAAAGGCCGAGAAGCCCGAAACAGAGCCAATAAGTGAAGGATAGCGCCAGAGGGGATCCTAAAATTCCAAGGGGCGTATAGTGAATCAAGAAAATGTTCATGCCGAGGTTTATCGGGAAGACAACCACGAGAACCCCGGTGGAAGCTCCCATTATGCCTGTTGAACAAGTTCAACTTTACAAAGCAATGAAGGCGATAGGAACTTTACCCTGGCATTGCAGATATTTCTTGAGGCTCTCGAATCCTGGGTGAAGTATAAGCCAGCCACAGAGTTTCATTCAGAACAAGGACTCACCGATGTAAGCAGGAGCCCCGATGATGAGAACCCGAAGAAAGGTTTGTACGTCGCGGCTGAGAGAGGCGGACTGTCCCAGGCCAAGAAGTACCGGTTCAATGAACCACCAAAATATGCCGACGGGGATGAGAAGGATCCACAGAATAACGATGCATCGCTGAAAATGAATTGAGAGATCCTTGGGATGGCCACCAGTAAATGCCGAGGATCCCAATGTATCAAGAGCCGTCGTGCCCCCCAGCGCAACACACCAGCCTGTCGAGAAAGCGTGGGATCATCCTTGGATTCAAAAGCACTTTTTGCACTCGCCCGTTACGAACGCAAGCATGAGGGAGAATGCCGACACGGATAATTCATCAGGACCGAGTCGTCCAGCAATTAAAATCGAGACGGTTTGGATCGAGTTTTGTAAAATGTACGAGAGGAAACTGGAGAGTATGAAGGCCACGCTAATACGGGTGGAAGGAGAGAGAAGAACCTGGGGTTGAATCAAGGAGCAGCGACCAGAAAAGGAAAGCGTCGGGCTTGATCGGAACATGGGGTTCATTGCTTTCCACTTCCGGCCGATTTCTTCTTGTGTCGATTGAAACATCTGGCTCGCCCACTGGCCTAGCGTCGCGGGAAGGGAGTCTCCCAGGAAGAAGCGAATCTGTCTCGGCTGCTGACTGCATTTTTTGGGGAAGAGCTGTCGATATTCATCTGGCGACCTCACATTGCGCCGTTTTTAAACTCCAACGGCCGGCCTACCGTGCTATGAACCTATCCGAGTCTTATCACCCAAGTACCCTACATGGATGCAGTGCAAACTTTCTGCGGAGAAACAAGAACCATATGCACTCAGAAATCGCAATATCATTTGACAGCCACCGATCGCCTCAAGGCAGAACACGAGCAGATTATGGCCTATACTGAGATAAACCCACTCCTTCTTGGCTTAAATTTCCATTACCCTCACTTTTGCGTGGCGGTAGGTGCCAGATTTTATCTCTGAAAACGTCTGATTCCTGGGCAAGAAACTTTGTCCCACCACGCAGACCCGAGCCTCAAGGCGTTACAATCCAACGGATACCCTGATCCGTTTCGTTATCCTCCAAGTCATGGGTTTTGTATCCTCCGGGCAAGTTGGCATTATTGAGCGGTCCGACTGTTTTACTTAAGAGAATCCCCATTCTCAGCAATGCAACTCAAACCCTCTCAGCGTTTTCTCGTTTGTACTCCTTTCGGTCTCGGTCTCTGCCCATGATCATCATGAGCATGAAGACCAGATACCTCTGGACTACGTACGATTCCCCTATGAACCCATTTATCGCGGGAGCAACGGCGAAGTCACCGCGGACGCCATTTTCTCTGGCATCACCACCTTTGCCAAGTTGCCTTGGGTCCAATGCCTCACCAGAGAAAGCCACATCCCCTTTGATATAGCCTTCATTGGCGCTCCTTTCGTAGGTTCTTGTTCCTGAGCCGATATGAGTTCATCCCATCGTCTGGATATCTAGGATACTGGGACCAGGTTAGTCCCAGGACCTCATTGCGCCCATTGGGCCTGGCTCACGTCGATTGAAGCTACCGCCCTGGAGCGAGATTCGGCCCATCTGGAATCAGGGCTGGAAGTCGTCGCCTGACTCTGTATGGAGGATACAACGTTCCCCTCAAAGTCAACCCTTTCCAGTCTGGCCTACGCATCGTCGATTGCGGCGATATTCCTGTGACGTGAGTCGATTGAGCAACGCTGGTTCCTACCCTAATTACACCCATGCTAGACCGTACGACAATAAATACGCCATCCAGCAAATCGAAAGGTTAGCTCGAGTGTCATCCCGAACTTCACATCTCTGACAAGACTGCTGAAGTGGCCACAAGTCGCTTCTTCAACGCGAAGCCTTCTCGCCGTTGGGTAACGATTCCGTCACTGGCGAAGCGCTCGCACCCTTCTCCCTCGATGGTAAACATCATCCTCGAATCATCACCCTCGGCGGGGACCACACAATTGTGCTTCCAATCCTTCGCTCCATCAACTCGGTGTACGGGAAAATTTCGGTCATTCATTTCGATTCTCATCTTGGTTTGCCGTCCTCTTGTCTCGGGATCGTTTCGCTCAGTACGGAATTTAGATACCTGGAAGCCCTCTGTCTTCGGAGGTGCCCCGAGTGACCAGGCTGCGATCAACCACGGAACCTATTTTTACTGGGCCAGCCAGGAGGGCTTAATCCAAAATGGATCCTCAATTGCAAGTGTTATGTTGTTCCATCCCCGCCCCCATTTTTTTTTCTATCTGTTCGCCTCGAGGCTTTGATCCTAGTTTGTTCTTTTCAACAGCACGGGGCGATCCGCACCACCTTGAGCGGGCCCGAAGACTACGACAACGACGACCAATCCGGATTTCAGCGCATTGAAGCTCGGGAAATAGACACAATCGGTAGGTTACACTTTTGCCTCCATATTTCTTCTCTTATCATTCTACAAGGCACGGTCGGCATCATAAAAAAAGATCCGTGATACCGTAGGGGACAACCCCGTCTATCTCTCAATCGATGCGAGTCTGCCCGCGGCCACGCTTGTTGCGCTCACAACTAACGTTTTTCAACTAGATTGATAGCATCGATCCCGCGTAAGACTATTCGCAAAATGTATCCGTCACATTCTTATCATCTTCCAGTTTCGCTCCCGCGACGGGGACTCCTGAAACGGGGGGGTTTGGTCTACCCGCGAACTGCGCACAATTTTGAGGGGGCCTGGAAGGCATGCATATCGTGTCTGCTGACATCGTGGAGGTAGCGCCGGCATACGACAGTGAGTGTCCATCGGAAACTCGTTTCATCTCCGCTAATATGTGTGCAGCCAATGCGGAATTGACCACGATGGCGGCAGCCGACGTTCTCTTTGAAGTTATCAGTGTCATGGCTAAGACTCCCTGGGTAAGATTGCCGTTCAATCGGCTTAAACTCTGGGTTTCACACCTTCTTTCGCTCTACATGTTTTGCCTCCCATCGTGGAATATATGCCTTACTGTTTTGTTTATGATGCCTGGCGGCAGGACCTCCATTTCGTGGTTCGCCAAATTTCAACCACATGCTTCGGGCATCTCGGCCTTAGTAATTTAAGGTGTCATCACTCACCGGATTCTACCCAAGTTGATCTTTTGACCTGTGATCTCATCTGGTGTTCTCCAGATGTATGTCTAGTTACCCAGAGTGTGGAACGCGGATGTTCGAACCACGATGCATTTGATGACACGACAGGACTGCAGCTAGCGCTAGCTGTCATCAGTGTTAACTTGAGAAAAGTTATCGCCGCTAATATTAATCGGTTGTCCTCAAGTGCCGCCTCTTAGTGGGTGCCAGAAAGGAAGAACAAAACAAGGTTTATGATCGAATCTGTTTGAAACCCGCTAGCGCGAAAATATCATCAATGAACTATGTAGAACGTTTCTCAACGATGTCGTCCACATTTCTGACGGGGCCATGGAACCATTTGTGGGCAGAAGTAACCCAGGGAGATCGTCGCAAAAATGAAGACAGACATTACGATGAGAACCGCGTAATCTGGTTGTGAATTTGAGCAGTTGAAGGTCACACGAGAAGAGATGGACTTGCTCATGCTGTTCGCGGTCGTCGTTTGCCCCGGGGGAAAGAGGAGCATAATGACGATGAATATGACCCACGAAACCGCAATGATACCAATGGGGATGGACCAACGTCCAAGATTAAATGGTCCCGGCTGAAATTTCTCTCGGCCGGAAGTTATGCGCAAAAAAATTGGCGCAGCGTAGGACGTGTAGAGTCCGATCACAGATGCCCTACACGCGCGGGTTAGCGGGGATCAACGGGGAAAACACTGAAGGACAACGTACCCAGCAAGCGATGTTAAAGCTGTCACGCTGAACCCAAGGAGACCACAGATGGCGGCCCAGAACATGACAAACCAGACAGCGTTCACTGGCACGGCCTTTGAGTTCATTTTTTCCACAAGCGGGAACCAGGTAAGGCGTTGTCCCTGTAATCCCAAGTTGACAGAACACAGAGCAAATTGATAATGCCAACGAACCGTGCGAAAGCGAAAACAACGCGGGACGCGTCCACTCCCTGAGCAGCCCCAGTAACAAACTATCCAATTTGAGAAATTTGAGAAGCAGGGAAGTAAGGAAGCCCTCACCTGGACTACTATTATGAAGGACCAGATAATTAACATTCCTCGCTTGCCAAGGACGTCGAGAAATACTTGGCCCATGGGAAGGGGCAGCGTTGTCCCCAACAGGTCACCAATGCTGGGGATAACAAACGATGTAGCGATTAAGAGCAACCATCCAAGACTAGCAGTAGCACCAACGCCAACCTTGGTTGAAATTGATTATGTAAGCAGTGAGACGACGGTGAACTCACCAAAATTGCAATTGGCGCTGCTCGCCCGGCCCCAGCCGTTTCCTCTTAGGTCCTCGTCAAGTAAAGTCAACGTCCAAGAATTCGATGAAATACACGCCTGATATGTGAGCGGCGGAATCGTCTGTGGGGGAGGAAATATTTTAGAGTTGCAAACGAACATGTACAAAAGACTAACATCCTGTGAGAGTCCACATTGAAGCTGTAAAGGCAAGCATAAACGCCCAGCCGTCTAGTTTCAGATTAAACAAGACAGAGGGTCGGCACAGTCTGCTCTCACTATTCATCCACCCAGTGTTGTTTTCGAACAAAGTAAATGCATCCTTGGTTGAAACCTTGTTGTCGCCCGAAACAACCAGGAGAGCAATTATTGCCGCTATAGTGGTTCCCACTGCGAAAAAAAAAACGAGAATCAAAACAAGATAATCTCAGCGTCATGTGTCGCAGACCGTTGACGACGACATAGAACAGGTTGAGTCTCGCCAAAATTCTGGTCGCGGCTGAACAGACGACTCCATGGGAAAATAGGATGGCAAGGAGAATTCCGTAAGTAGCCCCAAGGGACAAAATGGTTTCACCGTCGCTGTTGACGGCGATGGCCGTGGTAATCATTTGGGCGCAAGTGAAGTCGATGGAGCAGACCTGTTTTCGGAGTTAGATTCACGGGAGTTGCGTTACTCATGAACGGGCATGCCAGGGTTACTTGAAGTTGTGCCCAACCTGGTGAGGAGGCATAAAGGAGCATGTTCTTCATTTAAATACCTTGTCCAGTGATGTTGGCCCAACCTGTTGAATAGGCATACAGGAGCATGTTCAGAGTCTGCCACTGGACAAACCTGTGATCCAGCTTGCTAGCGGAGCGTACTTCTCGGGAGCCAACTTCGCAGAGAAGTAATACAGGCCAGCGCTTGTGCTGGCAGAGAGTCAACAGTGGTCATATTTACAGAATGCATGAAGGACTTACGGCATGGAAGAGGCCAACTCAGCCATGCTAAGAGCGACGAACATAACAAAGAAGGAGGGAATGAACCAGCCCCAGACAAGGCCAACATGCCCGCCTAAGCAAGGATGAGCACGGAAGGATGCATACTGCCTATAAAATACGCGCCGCTAACTAGTCCGAATATCAACGTCGAGGACACAGACGCGACGATTCCCTGGCAAGTCCAAGGTCCAACCGAGGCTGTATGAACATTGAATGCGCGCCTGCTTACCATGATACTGAAACTGAAGGCACATGTTTCCAACAGGGAAAATTCACGCTTGAATTCGCTCCTGTAACCAAGCTCGGCCAGCTTCGCGTTATCGACATCTTGAACGAAGACGTTAGTTTTCTCAGAGACGGATTGGGTATCGGCGTCATGTTTCTCAGATTTTGGGCTGTCCATGGTTGAGGTTCGGAAGAAAGTCCAGCCAGTCGCCTGTGCCGAGTTTTGAGTTGGTCGGGAAGATAACGACGAATGTCCCCGTGCGGTTCTGCCTCCATCTGGTAGACAAGAAGTGGGAATAGAGATAAGAAAGATCCAGAAGCTTTGACCCATCAGTGCTTCTCACGAGCGTGAGTTGCTCGGTGCATGCAGGAACGAATACGTTGTAAAATAAAATGCTGAAGGAGAGTCAGACGGAGTGGAAGCAGAAAGCCATCACGTAAAAACGGCATTTGCCCAAGGATCTTCCCACACTCCATTCCAACAATTTCAATGACAATTTGAAACAAACCCACGGCGGGGTTTCCAATACTCTGGTCCAAGAAGCATATCGGTGTGCCGTTGGTGTGCCGCAAGGTTATTTTCCCTGTTTTGGCACTTGATCCACACCGCCAACTTCGAAGACGCCAGCGCAAAGTAGTGGCACACCCAACTTCAAGGTCCTCATCCACCATGGCTACTCACTTACACGACGAGCTCTTGAAGAGCGCCCGGATCGATGTCGAGACGCAGTATGGCAAGCTTACCGGTGGGCGCGCTACAAACGGGGCGGCTGTCTTTCTCGGTATGCGCCGGTAAGAGACTTAAGAGTCAAACTGACTCCTTCGGGCCAGAGGTCCCTTATGCCCTACCGCCCGCACGATTCCAGGATCCCAAGCCGTTGCCTGCCGATTTCCGTTACGCCACAAAAGAATACACCCGAGAGCTGTCTTGTACGGAGTTTCCCTTCATACTCGTAATCCAATTCAGTTTATTCTGGGCAGATGCGGTCCAACCCAAGAACGATGGCCAGGCACGAGGTGATTCCACTCCAGGCTCCGATGTTATATCGATCCTATGGATCCCTCAGATAATCCATTTGAGGACAAAGTCGGATTTGGAGAACCCACGGAGAATTCGCGAGTTTTCTTTAGACATTGGTCGATCTGCGACGATTGATTTTCTTGTCAGGTGCTTCCTCAACATCGTCTCGCCGCCGTCATTTCCGGCGAAGCGGGGGTTTTCCAGTCAGGGTGTACATCCACGGAGGGTAGCTCTCGGTTAGATACCTGTGGTGCCGGGACGCTCATTTGAGGCACGATAGGTTCCTTCAGTTCGGGTCTCCGCATGGCATCAAGTCGCAAGCCCAGTATATTTCCGCCGAGCGTTCTGAAGTCTGGGTCAACATCGGGTTCCGGCTCTCCGCATTCGGCTTTCTGGCCTCCGACAAACCAGCGATCATCGGCAACTTCGGCTTCAAGGACCAATGGCTTGCACTTGAATGGATCAAGGAAAATATTGTTTGGGCGTTCGTATCTATTTACTTATAGTCATTCACTTATAGGAAAATATTGTGTCGTTTGGGGGTTCGTGTTTACTTTCCGCCGGGAGCGATATCTGATTTTTGTTTGGTGCCAGGCGACCCCGACAATATCCAGATTACGGGACTTTCAGCGGGTATGCCTAAATTATCATTATTATTCCAGAAGAAAAGGGATAATTTGCCCCGCCAGGCGCCCATTCGGTTCATCAGCTCCTCCACTTCGCTTCCCATCTTCCCGAGGGTGTCCAAGCGCCGTTCAACTCCGCCGTTCTCCAGTCTAACGCAATTGTGTAAATTTAACCCCAATTTCTTCATCAACGGGAACTTACTTAAATCGTAGCTGCGACCCAAGGACTCCAGCGGAACTGCGCCCCCAGTTTGAGGCTCTTTGCCGTGCCCTCAAAATAGATCCTTCATCTCCGAACGCGCTGAACGAACTACTGGAGGTCCCCGCGTCTGAAATCACCAGGGTCATTGAAACCGATGCTGCGGGAACCGAGTACGGGACGTTCCGCGGGTGTTTGGACGGCGAGTGGCTTCCAACATCGCCGAATCCCATGGAGTGGCAGCGTACCGGTGGTTTCGCCAACAATTTGCGCGCAAAGGGGATCAAAAGTATCCTTGTCGGGGACCTTACAGAAGAATGGTTCCTTTATTCGATTGCGCATCCGATTAAGTCACCCAAAGATCTTGCGCCGAACCTCGAGCGGTACTACCCTCGAACGATGGTGTCTGCTCTGGCTTCCCAGTATCGCACTCTCCCTGAAAATGCGAGCAGCAAAGAGTCTGAGAGGCTCTTTGGAGAAATTCTCAGCGACAGCCAGGTTCACCTTCCAATTCGCTTACTCGTTCGCGACTTGCACAACGCAGGATTCCCTGTTCTCCGCTATGAGATCCGCTGGACGCCGGAGCAGCTCCGTGCCGACGGTGAGCCGCTAATTAACAATCATTAAACTTGCTAAATAATTTTAGGATATGTCACTCATGGAGGTGATCGCGTTCTGTGGGCTTTCCGCGTGCCGAGTTTGACCGATGGTCAAATTCGCATTGCTAGGAATTGGCTCACACGAGTAGCGGAGGAGCTGGCTGCTGTGGAGAGCGCGGGAAAGCACTCAGGGGGCCGAAAGACATTTTGGTTTGGCAGGTTCTTCTTGTGTTATGCGATTTCTGTGCTGACCGCGAATGTAGGCTGAGGACAAGGGGGGTCGAATGGACCGAGGATCTCCAGTGGGATGAGAAGATGAGGCTCTTGAGCGCCCTCCCCAAGTAATTGGGCTCATGATTTGACTGCGTACGATGGACCCTCTACGTAGAAATCACAGACAAATGTTCAAAAACAGAACGTTAGTTCTTTTTGCTCTAGATGTCCATGAATGTCCGCTAAAAACGTGACCAGTTGCCCTACGTCATCTTTGATACCATCATTCAGCCCCTATGTTCGGCACAAAATCCAAAGAAATCTACTACGTCTTGGTTTGCATTTTGCAATTCCCCTGCTGTATTGTCTCAAAGAGATCTACGAGGAACTCGAGTCTTTATGTCAAAAGACCATCATTTGAATCATTCAGCCTGTCGCCCCCGGGCCGCACCCGTCCAGTACTAGTGGAGAGCTTTGGATCTGTTTGGGATCATTTGTCTCTAGAGACAGCTAGAGACTCCGCGTAGAGTCCGCGCAGAATTGATGCGAGAGCTTCGGGTAGAATTTAAAGAGATGGGAGAATTTCAGGTAGAAAATATTTCATAATAGGAGTGACCTGGTTCGTCTTCGCGCGCATTACGCGTTGACGCGTCGAAAGCTTGATGCACGCGACGTGTCGGGATGCCCTCTCCCATGGACTTGCAGCAGATCCTCGAAGAGGTAAATGAGTGTGAAGGAGAATGAGTGCGGCGGAGAATGTAAGTAATGCTTTTTTCTCGAGCCCAAATCTTGCAATAATTTGAACACCTTGAGCTCGGGAGTGGGCAGCTTTCACAGAGACAATTGGAGCATATGTCAAGAGTGAGGCAATATCAAAGATGTCTCAGACTCAATAGCCTGGCAATGTTGAATATTTCTGACGGCATGAATAGTCATTTGCAAAAGGAATATTACCTGGGTTCAACCATTAGATTTAACGAAACGGTTTGGATTAGTGCTTTGAGGCAGGAGGCCAGCGCAATTGAACCGAGCCCGAGACATTGAAGCGCAAACATAAGCTTAAAGCCTTGAAGCCACACGGCGCAGGCTGTGACACTAGTCACGTCAGAGGGCAGAGAAGAACCGAAAGAGAGATCTTGGCTTGGAATACTATTCCAGGCAATTGAACATGGTGCACACCAAATGTAGAACTGAGCCCCGGACAAGCTTGATGCATCAAACTTTGATTCAGAGCACCTCCAACGTTTGGCGGCTTTACGCGAGTTCGAGCAACGGTGTCTACCCAAAATTCTCTGGAGAATTCTCTGCCCCAGCGGATTCAAACTTTTGCTGTCCAGTACCGCTGGCAAGATGAAACAAGTCGACTCATTACAAGGCGAAATGGGTACCAAATACCCACGGCTCAGGCTCCACCTAAAGCACTTTGCGTTGAGATGCCAAATGCGCTAGTGATTTCTTTTGAAAACAAAACCGGCGCGGCAACCGTGACGAAACAGATTTTTGAAACTACATACTCCAAGTCAATACCGAGTTCTGTTTTTGCCCCGCCGCTTGCCGGCCACTACCAATCATTATTACCAAATTTGGACGATGGACGAGTGCCAAAGGTCACGTTGCCAAACAAGACCACTTTTTTATTTTGACTCGTTACGTTGCATGCTCAGGACGCGCTTAATGGCAATATCCACACGGGTCCTCAAATGCGATCCTTCGTCGATTTCTTTTCTGTCGTCTTCATCGACACCTACCGTCTCTTGCCCAGAGACTCTGCAGGCCTTGCAAGCTGCCTCCCATGAACTGGTCGAGAATCTACAAACCCGTCGCATTTCCAACAGAGACTGTCTACGGCCTCGGTGCCCTGGCTCTCGATGTCTCCGCCGCATCCAGAATATTCTCTACCAAGGGCCGGCCCGCAGACAATCCCCTCATCGTGCATGTATCGTCCTTGCCTATGCTGCACACGCTTCTACCGAAAGATTATGCTATCTCAGCCGCGTATGCGGCCCTGATGAAGCACTTCTGGCCTGGCGCGTTGACTTTGCTTTTCCCGAGCGACCCCAATATCATCACCCGCGATTATCACCGCGAACCAGCCCACGGTCGCAATCCGTATGCCCTCGCACCCCGTGGCGCGCGCGCTCATCGCGGTGGCGAACGCGCCGCTTGCCGCGCCGAGTGCTAACTCATCTGGAAACCACCAGTCCTACGCGTGCGGAGCATGTCCGGCCGCGATCTGGACGGCAAGGTCGGGATCATCTTAGACGGGCGGTGCATGCGAAGTCGGGGTCGAAAGCACTGTCGTTGATGGGCTGCATGCGGACGGGAGTATACGGGTCTTGCGCCCCGGGGGATTACCGTTGAGGAGATCGAGAGGGTTCTGCGGGAGGAATGAGGGCGTTAGGGTCGATTCCGAAGGTCTTAGTCCATCGGCGGGATGATCGAGACGCAACCATAGAGGCAGCACCGACAACCCCTGGCATGAAGTACCGGCACTATTCTCCTGCTGTCCCGGTATATCTTCTTTATACCACGTCTCCCCCGCCCGAACGGGGTACAGCGTCTAGATGCAGGTTCATTCTTGGCTTCTCTGCGGACACGGGTGATGGGGAACAACATGTGAAAGTCGAATAATGACACCAAGCGATTCAGCGCTCGGGACATGCAGCCTGCCGACGGATAGAATAGAATGGACCCGTTTCCCTCTTGGATCCATCGCTGAACCCTCGGTCACCGCGCATCTTCTATTCGATGGCCTGCTCACACTAGAAACGACATGGTGTCGATATTATTCTCATAGAAGAGGTTCAGGAAGAGCGGGAAGGCCTGGCCGTCATGAATCGTGTTAAAAAGGCCGCCGGAGAATGTAGATGGATACAATTTAATAACAGCGGTTAACCATCTCGGAGCCTTCGGCCACCGTGCCGTGAGTGGGGACTCTTCTTCGCCACAATGTACACCCTCCGAGTCTCGGAGTCAGTCTCCCTGGTCGTAGCTGGCGAACCGAAATGCCGCGAGGAACTAAGATGGCGTAGCACGAGTCAGCAGGCCCTGATAGGCAGAATAGGTCATGAGGTGCTAGTACCCGATAGCTGATTAGGAAGATGACTGTATCAAGACGCATCTGTACTAGTAGAGTCGACTCTAGGAATAGAGCCAAGAGGTGGGCGGCCGAAAGAGCCGAGATATCATGCACAGCTTCGGACTCCCGCGGAAGTCGGTCCGAGTTCGATTTAGATTTCTGAACCGTGGTTCATTCATCTTTTGTGTAGCGGTCTCAGTTTTTAACGTATTCCTTGGCTGTAAACCCGAACCCCCCCCCATAAGTGCATATCCACAAGAGATCTATTCATTCATATTGTGTAGAAATGCTGAGTTTGGTGTTGCAACTGAATTGATTGCATCCGGAGTTCGGGCAAGTTCGGGTCCTGGTCCGGGGTTGACGTCATTTCTACAAAGTGCGACTTTGTCCTCAACTCCCCGACGCGCGCGAGCGAGCCCGCCCTGGGCCCGCCATGTGTGGGGATTATGCGGGTCTACACCACGCGCCTCGCCTTTACTTTTGGGCTCAATGGACCAACGCTGCCTTTGTTCTCGTGATTTAATCTCATTTTTTCTGATTATTTGCCAAATGTGAAGCCGAAGATGTGAGCAAGAGGGCCCAGGAGAGTTGATAAGAGATTCAGCGAGCACAGACGGTACATCGCTACATATGTTCGTCGGATACATGTAATCTAAAGCTGCTAAGCCTACGCTCGGAAATCGGTCCGCGGGCCTTCGGAGCGATCAACCGGTCGCGTGGACCCCCCCCCCCCCCCCAGCTCAGGTTTCTGAGCATGATATCATCATTTTTCTATCCGCCCACCTCTTGACAAGAGCCCCTAAAGCTCGCCCGTAATGGAAATTATCCTTTTCCGGACCGGTGAGCGGCCCGGTTGGACGCGGCTAGTTGCCTGGATACAACTTTGTCTCTTCTCTTCTTCTTGCCTTCTTTTACCCATTCAAGTTCAACCACGTCGAATGATGAATGAGTTGAAGCCTGCGACTGTCACCGGTTCAAGTGACAAGGGTTGATTCCCGGCCAAGGCCGGGCACTCTGCAGCGCAGCCTCATGTTGTTCCGCGTTTCTATCACTTGAATGTCACTGGGGAAAACAGAAAGCCTCAATTAGCTTTACTTGAAGTCGCGCGTGGTACCATCAGTGCACCATATGGCTCCAACCTGTACAGACTGCTTATAACCCTGTCGCCGCAGTCGTACTGCTCCTCTCTCCTCCTCGACATGTCTCTTCTCCGCGACATTCTCAAGAAGCCCAAGGACGGTTCTGCCAATAAACGCGACAAACCGCGAGTCTCAAGTCGTCTGGGGCACGTTCGTTGGTCGAATCGCTTTATTCTCTCGCCATCGGCGGTCAGCGCGTCAAGAAACGTCGCAAGCCGGATTTCTCGGATTTAGGTCGGACTGTTTCGAGTAGCTTCATTGGAAACTAACCAGAACTTCAGGCGGTACGCTGCCAAATTGCTCAGAATACCCAGTTATAATCAGTCGCAGCACCTGAGTGGTTCCATGATGATCCCCCAGAACCGTCGGATATGCCGGGGACCGTCGCCAGGAACGCCGGGGACTTTTGTGCGTGGACTATTGCGCATGCGACTGTCGTGCCGCTTCGCCTCGACGAGGAGCATCATTGGCTCTCCCCTCGTTTTGTTCAGTCATGCGAGTGAGTCGTCTCTGGCGGCGATGTATCATAACGAAGGTGCGTCTGCAGTATTCCCTCAAACCGGCAGAAACCGACTCCGTTCAGCTCGGGTCGCTGGCGAGGTCCGGTTATGTCTCAGGAAGACGAAAAATATCTCCGCATCGATGTCTGGGTGTGTCTACTCTTCGTTCCCAATACGTTGTTCTCACAAGAACAGCTGGCCGCGATCGCTCCCGCTGGTCAGATAATCAGGTGAAAATCTTCAACCAATCCCACATATTCACTAACGCAGTAGGCAGCTTTACCGCAAACGTATGGAACCGCCACAAAGGGAACCCGCTTCCACCCGACCGAAAGCCGAGCTCTTCAAGGACAAGTTTTCCCCTTGGCACATGTCTTTCATTGAGCTCCCACCGCTGCCCAAATTCGTCCCGGTTACTCACCCGGACAACGATACGCGGAAGGTGAACCTCGAGATTACTTTTCGTTCGAATTCCGTTGAATGAACCCGTGTTCTTATAGAAGAAAGGTCTGGTAGCGCTCCCTCGTAGGTCTTCATCCTTTATTTCAATATTTGTGATTCAATTGCCCGTAGCGTCTGGCGCGATTGATTTTACGGTGCGGAACATCCATATTCTTGAACCTAGGGTCTGACTCCTCGAAAAGTGTGGCGTTGGAGTACGCAGGGATAGCTTTGGCGGCATCGACGAAGATATGGACATGATACTGCAGTACATCCCGCTCACGCACCCGCTCCCACGCGTGCGAACACCATTCCCATTCCTCGCCTCGTCGCGAGGTACTGGGCCATTCAAACGCGAGTCGATCGGCGGATGGATTCTGAGCCCGTTCGGCGGTCGGGGGCGTATTGGAACCGAGATCGTGGAAATTGAGGGCATCGTTGCGTCGCAGTTCCGTGCTTATTGAGCAGGAATGCTAATTGTCCATTCATACAGCTCGGCGTACAAGGACCCAGCGGTTTACACTGCGGGCCACGTCCTAGAGTTGGGGGTCTTATTGTGGGTCGAAGAGCGCGGAGGCGATGAAGCTGCTCGGGCAACCGGCTGCCGTGGGAGCGCGGGGTACTACAAAGCAGACTATCTCCCATCATCTGAGGCGCTAAGACCAAGGGAGCAGTCGAGACTGACGCGCCAAATGCAGCGCATGACCGAGGGCCGGGTGTGGGGTCGCAGATGAGGGGCGGCCGAGGGAAGGAGAGCAAGTACCGGAGCTCGTTTCACTAGACTTGCCAGGGAGCGCTATGCGATCCTCTTCCTCTGCGCCGCCATCGCCTCATAGGATGAAGCGCGCGACTAGCTCGCGAATGCAGAGTGTATGGACGGCAGAGGAAGACGAGGATGGCGCGGAACTTGTGATTGATGTGACGGGCACGCCAAGGAGCCACTCATCCCCAACACGTTCGATAGAAGACGACCTCGATGATGGCAGGAAGCGGGAAGACATTTCCAGCGGCTAGATGGGCGAGGCTCCGTGTTCCACCCTGTCGACCTGTCAGTTACCGATACACTGATATTGGGGCGGGAGGTAAGTATCCACCGTTCTCTCCCTATGTGCACTCATCAGCTTGGTTATCATTCACAGTACAGGCCTGCAGCTCCACATACGCATCCGCAATATGCACACATATCATCCGACAGGGCCAGGGCTGCTCGCGGAAGTGCCATTTGGTAGTCTCGGACAGGGCGTTGTAACGGCGGGCCTGCCTCGCTGAATCAGGATCCCATATATCGGGCTGCACTGCCAGTGAAGGGTGCGGCGATTCCGGCAGGCGCGGACGCGGTACGGTGGCCAAAGGTGACAGGCGAGCGCGCGACGCAAGGAAGGGGCGGCAAGCCCAAGATTGCACAGGACATTTTGGGGGCTTGGTACCTCCTCTGAAGGATGCGTTTTGAACACGCATTTTGGGTTCGTTGCCACTTTACTTCACATCTCGCAGTTCAAGGATGCGTTTAATGACTCATTCATCTTCTGCTTTCGCCCGACGAAAGAGACAGGAGTACGTCTTTCTGTGATTTTGCGCACTTGCGACTATCTGCAGTATCATACTGACTTAGCTAGTTGGATTGAGCTATAAACATAACATTGGGATGGTAATCGCTGTGGATGGTAAGCATTGTGGTCGCGTTGACTGTCACGTTTGCAACCGGCCTTTGCAACGCTTCCGTTCTTAAGAAATCATGTTATCGTGCAGCCCAGACACAGCGGTGCGGCAGTTGCTCAGATGGACGAACGTCCATTACCGCCTTGAACGGATAAATTGTTTGCTGGCTTAGCTAGAGACAACTTAAACGATAGATGTCACTTTCGATTCACTCTGGGTTTAATTTCACGGTCAGTTTAGTCATCCCCCGTTGTACCCATGTTAGACCATTGACAAAATCGTTCTCCCAGTCAGAGCTCAACGCGCCGAGGTACGTATCGTTTCGCAATTTGTTCTTCCTGTCTCAACCAACAGGTCGAATGATTACGAAGTGCTGAACTGCATCCGCTTCCGAGTCAACCTCTTTGGAAACGCACAATCATGGGAATAGTACCGCATCGAGGATACTGCTCGACTTTCCCAAAAGGCACAGATTTCCAGCTTCAGAGCTCGAAACGACGGTGTGCTTTCTCTGCGTCAGGATAGTGTAACAGGGCAAATTTCGAAAGCCGAGCGAAAACCGGCAAAGCGGTTTGAAATGCGGTCGCAGCGCGTACGTGAGGCATCAGAAATCTCATGTCCAAGTCAATAGTTGGCCGAAATACAAAGAACATTTCCCTCGCTTCCGCCTGGAAAATTTTGCAGAACTGGGAAGTGGGGTTTAGCTATGAGAACCAATCCTGCAGCAGCGTAGTCTCGCTTACGTCGTCGAGATCTAGTTTCATCTTGAGAGAACTCGGATCCGATTGCTCCAGTTTTGTCTCGGCCTCGGGATTAAGCTCCCAGTGAGAATAGGGCTCGCTGGATATCGCCCGATATCGCCGGGTATCGCGATGGCTCGCGGAAACCAATTTAGTCAATCGTGATGCCGCGCGAGGCCAAACGATGCCACACGCTGAAATAGTGAGACTTTCCGAGTCCTCAAATCACTGGGTCTCGCGGGGTATCGCACAGTATCATAGAGCACCGTCCAGTACAGGTAGCGGGAAAATCAAATATATTTAATGCGTATAATATTACAGGCTCTACCTGCTCGCTGCTCGCCGCCACCTGCTCCCGCCATCGACACCCATGGACGCCCTGCCCATCTCCGCCCCTCCCACCCTGGCCCTTGGGCCTCGCGCGTCCAGCTTCCGGGTGCAATATCGACGGACGTGTCGTAGTGTCGAAAATGAGAACGGAGGTCATCCAGGGATGTTCGCGAACCTGGTGCACAGGTCAAAACGCGAATCTGGATCGGAATCATGGGTCAGTTAACGCGAAGATAGTGTGAGCAAGGAACAACATACAGTATAATGCATCACGACTAACTTGCTCCATACTGCGGCGTGTATCATCAGTGTAAGATCTTCATACAGACGAGGCAGAAACACACCTTGCGAGGTATGTAGCACACCTTGCCACCGGGTGAGGACGTTGTTGGTCAAATCGCCGGGAAAGGGAATACCGATGATCATGAAGGTCGTCAGCTGAATACAGCGCGCAGGAAACAACACGTACCTCATTTCATATCGCCCAGAGAAATCCTTCCACCATGGTACGCGACAACTCGAGGAGCGATGGGGTACCGGCGTACTGGCAGCGAGCGAGCGAGGCAGAGGGAGGAGGGGGGAGATGGTGTAGGAAGCAAGAGAGGGATGCGCTGGCAACATACGTCATACGGGGTGTCATTCGGGCCGACCGGCTGGAGAAAAGTTGAAGTCTACTTGAAATGGGCAGGGCGAGGCAGGACTTGTGAGGAAAAGGACTTGGAGAGAAATACTTAGTAGGGAGATGCTAAAATTCACCTGACGACGTCATGTTCAACTGTCATGTAAATTTTTGTCAATTGTGATACAGCGCGATCCCGGCCGATACCCGCGAGTTCTTGCGATACCGGCGATATCGGGCGATACCCAGCGAGCCCTAATTCTCACTGGGCGATTAAGGCTCGCTCGGTGGGTCGGCCAATTTGCTTCCGACAAATTTCTCCCTGTAGGGCGCAATAAGGACGAGGGAGACTCAAGTCGCACAACACTGCGCACCCCCGTGGGCCCACAAGCTCTGCACTGTTTTGAACACGGTTCCATCTTTTTGTCTCGTGTTGCAGTTAGTGCACCTCGGAGAGTAATGGGCTTCGGGTACGTTCGTTCGTTCTTCTTTTCCCCGTAACGAATTAATGAGAGACCCCCCTCATCCACGGGTAAGATCATTGGTCTCCTCGTTGGCCCCAGTCCCTCTTTGGCCAGGGTCCCTCTTAATTGAAAAATTCCAGCCAAGTAGCCTGAGGTGTACCGTACACAATACAGCGCCACCTCACATGTCTGGCATTGCCTCAAAATTGTGTAACGCAGGGCTCCGATTCCAGTCTACCCGCAGTGTTCGTAAACTCTGCTGGAATCGATGCCTTCTTCTACTACTACGTTTGGGTCATCTGGTTTGTTAGAACGAATGGACATCGAAGAGGTAAAACAGATCAACTTGATTTTTGAGTTCAGCAGTAAATGGGTCTTCGACAGGACATATATTCCAAGCCCGTGAGAAATGAACAGGGACATTCACTCGTTTGCCTCCTGGTAAAATACAAGAAGTTCAACAATTTGCAAACATGCGACAACACCGGGTTGGGACTGGAATTTCCGATGCTTTCGGAATACCTTCCAGGTTTTCTTCTTCCAATTTGTATGCAAATACATGGCGAGAATAGTCGTGGTGCGGTCGCTGATGGTGTCAGTTTTCAGACGATGGTACGTTTATTCGTGTGTCCGACCGGCATGGAGTGCATCTCAGTCGTTGTGATGGTCGCGCTTATGGAGGGTTTCGAGGCGAGCTGTTTGATATTCAGAACAACCCTCGCACCGATCACGGCAACACATCTGTGTTTGCATCTTAGCGACCGAAATTCCGCAAAGCTGAAGGGTACTTACGCTGTCGCCGGTCTGCGCCGAGATCAAGTAAGAATGTGTGCTCAGGAGAGTACAAACGTACTTACACGACGGGAATTTGGGCCAGTGTCGGACGCGCCCTGGCCCAAATTATTATTTCAACGAGAGATAACACTGGCATGATTGAGAACGGAATAGAAGCAGAAACTCTGAAATACGGACCGAGAAGGGACAAAAACCAAAACACACCATCCCTCATGAACAAAGCTATCATCGGTGTTCTCCCGAGTCCCAAGGCCACCAGCGTACTCCCGCATTTGTACAGGGTCATTGAAAACATTGTCACAGCCTTCAATGGCCATCAGTAGTTTTCATTGGTACGCAGAGATCCACGCACCACGATAAAAACGGGGACATTGAAATAAGTAAACAGCCGAGGAACCTCTGTGGAGCCCGATTTAGTTATGTGATCACTCACATCAGGACACAAGATGTAACCCAGCGAGTAGCATCCTCCCACATTGGATCTTTCTGGTGGTTAAAATAATGCTGAGACATAAAAGGATTGTGAACTACCCAATGTGCACGTATTCTGATCATACAATTGAGCTGAAGACAATAAAAGTGAGTCAGTGAAACTCACGGACAAGAGGCTTGATTGTATATATGCCTACGGTGAGCCTAGGGCATATTGGATTGGAGTGTCGACACACGCCGGCAGCCGGCTCACATTGCAATTATTTCCGCTGCAGGTGTGATCAGGACACTAGAAAAACAAAGCGGAGAAAAGCAGACCTGTGATGAGAGCTACAAAGAAGTAGAGCAGTTTCTTTGATCGCCCGTACAAAATCCAGACACTAAACAACTTTAA